>CATKHJ010372809.1:0-12555 GCA_949750685.1 Vernicia montana | reverse complement strand
AAAATAAAATAAATAATTAAAATAAAATAAAACCAAAGGAAAGAAAACAAAAACAAGATGATAAATAAACAAATAAAAGAAAAAGAAAGAAGATAAATACCTTAGGATAGAGGAGACTTGTCTCGGTTGGCGGTGGACTTGCCTCGGACGACGGGCGGCGACTTGCTTAGGATGGCTGGAAGCTTGCCTTGGACGGCGGAAAACTTTTAACTTGATGGGTCGGCTCAGGAAGTCGCAACCCAATCTTGCTTTGCAATGAAAGGAGCAATAGCAAAGCAAAAAGAAAAAGAAACTTTAAAACTAGATGCTCGTTCCTTTCGGACCAAACTTAAAGACTATTTGCTTTGAGATCAAGGGAGTGATCAAGCAAGTTCCAGGTTGTTCCCAATGAGCTGGGGGGTGGCAGTTTATATAGGGAGAGAGCTGGAGACGAACTGGTACGAATTTCGATGTGGGATCGCGAATCGAGACACGTGACTGCATGCGGTCATGTGGTCACCGCACGTCCATATGCAGTCACAAAATGATGACCTCATGTGGCCTTGTTGTCACCGCATAGATACGTGCGGCGGTCATGGGCCTCGCTTCAGCCCGTTCTCGCTTGTTTCATGTCTATTTTACACGATTCCAGTTACGTTGTGCTCGTTATTCAATTCCGGATGATATGAGGATGGTTCAGAGGCCAAATGGGTAGGTTCCAAGTCTCGAGGCTCGGATTCTCGGTTTTTAGAATTTTGGCGATTTCGATTTTCAAAGGTCTGTTTACCGAATTTAGGTGCCTTTAGGATTCAAATGCATACTGGAGGGTGTAAAATTAATGGTTCACAATACCACGATGGTATTTTAATGCTATTAAATGCTTAGACTTATGGGTTAGTGGTTCGTCCCATATTAGATCTCTAATAGTTAATAATATGCATAATAAAATAGTTGTCATAATAAATATAGTATTCAAATTTATGGATTATAATTTGTAACGATTTATATTAAATTGTCACAAAATTTTTAAATTTTTTTTGCAAATTGTTTTCTATAGTCACTAATATAATTAATAATTTAAATTTTATAACAACTTAAAACGCTTGTCACAGATTAAGTACTATTAGTGACAATAATCTTTATGACTACTAAAAAATTGTCACGTAATAACAGATTTCTAGTAGTGATAATTCAATTAATCCGTCATTTTGATAAGCATATTTGATATTTTGGTATTTTTCATGTATTATTATTTTCATTGTATTCTGTGGATCATACATTTTATTAATAAATAGAATTGTATTTTATTCTAAAAAATGTTTATGAGAAAGGTTTGCAGTCATGGCCGTTGTTGGACCCTCCCTAAACTCGTATCATTGAATAAGGGTAAAGTTTTGTTTAGTTCTTAAAATTTGACCTAATTAATAAAATGATCCCTTCATTTTAAAAAATTAACTAATTAATCTATCAATTTTGATTCCGTCAATCTATTTAGTTATTCCGTTCATTTTAACTGTTAAAAACCTATAAAAAAAAACTAAATGCCCCTCATTTTCCCTTAAATTTTCCCCTTCTACCATGGAAATAAAAAACCCAAAAATTTTAAATCTTGGATGTGAAAGATCTCACCTTGGCCTATGTTAAATCTCACTTGCAGGTAAATAATCAATATCTTCTCTATTAATCTTAACTGAGTTTTCCAAATTCTATGGCTAAATCTTAGTTTTAATTAATTAAACAAATGTTGAAGGCTTAATTAACTTGCATTTAGTGCAACTTTCAATCATCACATGGAACCTGAAGAATAAATGTGTAAACCCTCAATTTTGCACTCTCATGATGCAGCAACATCTTGACATCTGTTAAGTTTAGTGTGTTACGCAAAGTTAATAAGACGGTCCCGCTAGCCGGTTAGCGAGTAAGGGTCAAGGGGGCAGCGCTCCCTCGAAAAAATGAGTTTTCAGGCATATTACTACAAGGAAACTTACTTTTCTGATCATGATAGGACTTTCTGTACCAGACAATATTTTCCTGAAACTTACTGGATTTTTTCCAAATCTGACTGCCAAATTATCGGATAATTAATTTCGAGTCCACCGATACTGACCGATAATTTTTCAGATTTCAGAATATCCCGAAAATTGACCTGGAAGCACTAAAAAAAATAAAAAATAAAATAGCCGCGAAAAAGAGAAAAAGTGAAAACCGATACGTCCACTGGAGGCCCCGATGGCTCCACCTAAGCCTCTAGCGGCGTCGCCGCTAGGGAGCCCGGTGGGGCCACCAAACCATGCACCAGTGCCGCCATTTGCCTCGATTTTTGTACACCCATACTGATAGTCCTTCCACCACGTCAGTAGCCACTGGACACTCAAGAGGTGCCGCCCAAGGCTCTAGCGGCGTCGCCAGACTCACCACACTTGCCGCCGGACCCCCCAGCAGTGCTGCCACCGTTGCCTCGATTTTCATGCACCGTACTGACAGTGCTTTCGCCACGTCAGCAGCCGTTGGACACCTAAGAGGCGCCATTAGGGTCTCCGGTGGCTGGTCCCCCCTACACCTCCAAAATGACATTTTTGCCTCTCCAGCTTGATTTTTTCAACCCCAAACAGTCCTACCTTTTTTGGTTTTTCACATTTTCTCTTCCTAAACTACCCCCACCTCATTTTGCCTATAAATAGGCTTTCCCATCCACCATTTCTTGACACCCCTCAAGCTTGTGTTGATAGCTATTCACTTGCTTCTTCTCTATCACTCTCTAATTAATCTCTCATACTCACTTTGAGTAACCACTTTAACTAATTAAACTCTTTTTTATTTTAATTAATTAATTTTAATTAGTTTTCACTCAATTTGGTTAATTAATCATTTTAATTAATTAAAAATTGGGTAATTAAGTAATCAAACCATTAAATTAATCTCCCTCAAGGTTAATTTAAACCCACCATCCTATCATCGCTCTTCGAAATGGAACTCTGATATGGTAGAACCATCCACCCCTCACACATATCAAAAAAGAAGGTATAAGCCCTTACGCTCACTCAAAACCAAAATCAAATCAATCAAACCAATATGATCAATCTCTAAACTTTTCCACCTCATTGTGGAATGAACTATGTGAGTTTTGATTTCTATCCAATGGGGTACATAGGCATGCTTGGAATTTAACTCCAAACCTCAAATCCAAACCCCAATCAATTATTTTCCCCTCTATTTTTGTAAATATTTGTATTTATTTCTGATGTAATCAATTAATTAATTATTTTGAAGTTAAGGAGCGACTTGTGGTTCTCCTAAAATCCATAAGAATTAGAAAGAACACTCTCCTTAACTTGTGGATGTTTTTAATTACTTGCTCTTTATTTTTTTATGCATTCATAATTATGCCATGATCATGTATTATAATCGTCATTAATATCTGTCACCCATAAAATCAATTTTTAAGTCAAATCAAACTTAGGAACCAAATTTAAATTATTTAAAATAAAAAAACCTAGTCTCTGAGCTCAACTTGATTCGAAAGTTAGTGACTTTATCCTTGGGTAAATTAATCAAGAATTAATGAATTTGACTCAATTTGAGTTTTTTCTTAATTTTTTCATTTAAATAAATTAGGATGGCGACTCCGAAATCCTTTCAAAAATCAAAATCAATTTTCCGAACGATAGTCTTTTCAATTATCAGTATCGAAACTCGTACCTAAACCTCTTAAAAATCGTTCTTAAGACTCCTGAGCGAGGCTCCTCACAAAACGTGGTGAATTTACACTGGTGCTTCATGTTGTACTGCTTTATGAACCATCCCTGTTTGTTGTTTGGGTATTAACTATAAAAAAATTAATTACTTTTGCTTCCTTGTTTAATATGACAGGCTAGGCGGATGATGGTCAAGCTGGATATATATTGAAAATTCACAAATGCTTTGGCAGTAGCAGTTATTGTGTTAATGGGTTGGATATGCTACTAGGTAAGTTTATTAGTTAAATCAATTATTTTGCTGCAAATGTCTTTCTTTAAGTTTCTTATCACTGGGAAAAGATTTTTCAAAAAAGTACTGCAAAATCCTGAAGCAGCAACAAAGTATTTGGAGACTTCTTCTTATTAATTGCTAAATGTCTGGTTGTGAGCTGAATTCTAAGCTGCTAGTACTGCAGTTTGCAAAAGAGGATGTGTTTGTTAACTTGCATTTTTTGCTTGGAAGAACGAACCAAACTAAGTAAATATCAATTGGTCGCGAGATGGCACTAGGCTATTGTTATACTGATGGTGGTGGTGGGCCTTTTATTTTTTTACATTGTGGATCCACTGTAAAAAGAAAAAAGAAAGATGATGGAGATGAAAATGGTAAGGGAAAGGATAAAGGGTATGGATTAGGGACCATGGTATTTTGGGAATAAATATTTATTTTCTTTTTATTTTTAATTTTAATACAAAAGGGAAAAAAAAAATGAACGGAATGACTAAATAGTTTGACGGAATCAAAACTGAGTAACTAATTAGTTAGTTTTTCAAAATAGATAAACCACTTCATTAATTAGGTCAAATTTTAGAAATTAAATAGTACTTTACCTTGAATCACTCTACTGATTTAAGAGTCCCATGTGTAAAATAAATTAAAAAAAAATCTAAAAAAATTAGTACTGTAAAATTTTAAAATTATTTTTAATATAAATATAAAAATTATATAAAAGTGATTGAAATCATTTAATTTACTTTTAGAATGATGGACTTAAGTGTTAATATCACTTAACTTTTAAGGTTTATATAATTTTTTTTATACATCGAAAATTCTTTATCCTCCTGCACTATCAAGCAGAAACTATAAATTATTAATAAATTATTAATTTCATAAATATAGATTAAAATCTTATTCTAAGTGTAAATTTGAAATTCTTATAAAATTATATCATTTCTCAGTGCATTCGAAATTTAATATTTTTTTTTACGTTAGGAATCGAATATTACCAATGTTAAATTCTCCTCTCTGATGCTAAAAAAAAAATTAATATTTTTTATACATTTAATTAATCAAAATATATTATATTTTATTAAAATAATCTAAATTAAATTCATATTCAAATTTCTTATTTCAAATAATTGTATATGTTTACAATTAAAAATGTCTAAAAAAACAAATAATTTCATGAAATAGTCAATCTTATTATTTTGAGTATATATTTTATGACTGATAGTTTTGATTTAATAGTACCAAAGTGCCTGCAAAGCTGAAAAATTATGAATTTAAATCCTAGTTGGAACCCAATCAACAAAAAATAAAAAATGTATTTAATGAATTTTCCTATTTAAGGTTCTTAATATTTTTTATTTTACCTTGTAGGATTTCAGAATAAATAAGATTTAACTTCCATATGTTAAGCAATTGGGTTAAAGTTTTTATAGGTTTTAATTTTGCTATTGATTTTCTCAGGAAACTTTTTTTTAGTGCATTCAATGGGACTAGAACGCAGTAAAAAAGGACGAGAGAGTTATTTACGTTAAGTTTCTTGATACAAATACTATATTTGTTGATTTTAACCTAAAAATGTAACATTAATTTTAACAGTAAATTGAAAAGACGACTCAATGAATAGTTGATACCATCTAATTAAAGCTCCAATCAAACAATGGCTTCCAAGGTACAATTTGATAAAATCGATTAATTTCATGAGAAGGATTAGTTTTATTTTAAGTAGCCCTGCGAGTTTTGAACTGTAATTTATGAAAAAAATTATGAATCAAGCTGGCCAAATCTTTAAACAGTTTAATATTTTTTAAATTCAGATATAGTCTATGAATGTTAAGTATTTAATATAAATTTGAGAAAACCAATCTTAAAAGCTAGCTTATTAAGGTTGGGGAATCCATTTTTATATTAATCACTTAATATGTTTCTATTCAATTAATGTGAGACATTTTTTCATATAATATTCTTAACAATCTCTTCAAATGACAATTGAGTGAAGACAAATTTTGATTAAATTCAGTTGACACTTGCAAATTTATGATATGAACTGGACTAAGAGAGAATTTAAAACATGAAGGATATCCCATGTCAGGCGAAAGAATTGAAAATCCGAGGGAAACTAGTACTAGACGAAGAACAAATTTGAAAGCCCATCACTAGGCGAAAGACAATTGAAAAAAATCAACCACGGGGGCAAGAATTGAAATCAAACTAAACCCGAAATATATCGGAGATGAAGAATAAATTTGAAACCCCATCACAGGGCGAAAAACAATTGAAAGAAACTCACCACGGGGCAAGAATTGAAATCAAACTAAATCCGAAATATACCGGAAATTGAAAAAGAAAAATCTCAGTCCAAATTATAATAGAACAGGAGGTGGTGCAATAATCGATTATATTTTGATATCATGTTAAGTTTTTAATATAGATTTGGAAAAACCAACCTTAAAAGCTAATTTGTTAAAGTTGAGGAGTCTATTTCTATATTAATCACTTAATATGTTTATATTTAATCAATGTAAGTCATTTTCCTATATAATATTCTTAACAATGAACATGTCTAATCTTAAGCATGTTAAATATGTAGTTTATGAATTTTTCTATTATGAATTCCTATTAATTTAAGATTTTAATCTTAATAGCAATTTTGTTTAGGTTTTTATCTTATATTATGATTCTATTAATCTACTGATAGGTAAATAGGATAATGTAAGTTGAGATACAACCATCACTTTGTCTCATTTATTTTATCTAAACTTTTTAAAGTCATTCTTTTGATTTTTTGAAATCACTCTAGTACGCAATTTCAAAACTTGTAAAAAAAATTTATTTAACTTAATTCCATAAGTTACAGTTAAATTAAAAATTCCATAATTTTAATTATGTTCTTGAATTCCATGTGATTGGAATAAAATATATCGAACTGGATTATAAAGTAAGATGAGTCCGGCCCAATCCAATATACTTAATAGTCCAGAAGAGGAAAGAGTTAAGCTAATATAAAACGAAGTTCGTTTCCAAGTAGAAAGCTGAAAACATGCAAAATGCCATCCTAAATTTGAACCGGTCAAAGAAATCCATACTCGATTCATGTCTTATAAATACCTCAAGAAATCAACATTCCCAGGTACATGCACTTATACACAGGCAATACAGAATATTGTCCTCAGTCTTCTAAATTGAGTCAATCATCTAACTTGACCGTCGGAGTGGCTTTGCTAGGCACCCTGTCTAGCCCATCTGACTCTTGTTTCTTCTTACAGGTCGCATCAGCTCACAATTAAATTCAAGTAAGATTGAACTATTCCACCTCGGTCGAAATCAGCTTCGTTAAATTGGCTCTGTGGGAAATGATTAATCAAAATCTTTCCTAATATTCTCAAGTTGTGACCCATAGAAGAATTTAATTTGAAAAGTATGGCTCAATTGGAAGATAACAATAACAGGGAAAATCCTCCCAGAGATCCTAGAAATTTCCAGATTCACCCAGGCGTGGAAGACCACACTGAGACTCACGTCACCCCACCTAGACGAATCTCGAATACTAATGTAGCATCCACACTATAACAACTGGGCGCTATAGTCCCAGTCCAGAGAGGGAATCACTCTATTTTATTAACTCTCGAAACTGTGTCGGCCTTGCAATTGCTGCTTAATACTTTATAAACCCCGTAGACTACTCCGGCTATCAATGCTCAGGCAGTAACCGAAGTAGTACCAGGGGTAGACTCTACCTGAAGGCTCGACTTTGAAGTAACACCACCAGAAGCACGCAATCAAGATCGCATAGCAGAAAGAAGCAGAGAGAGGGTAAGATAAGAAATAGTCAGGCCTACTGGTAATAATGAAAAAGAAAATCCCAACCAAGGACGAAATGATCAGACAGCCAGCAGAAACCGAAGTAGGGAAGGCCATCCTCGGCGTTCAAACAGGGCTGATCCAAATAGCCAAAATAATAGAGCCAAGGAAGGGAGAATATCCAGGAAAAAGGATAGAAAAGATGGAGAATCTCTCTCCGAGTCCTCTAGTCAAGAGGCAACTAGCCAAAAGAGGGATGAGGAAATAAAAGAGACATTCAAAAAAATTTTAGAGGAGATTGCTGAGGATAAAAATAAAAAATTCATAGATAAAAATCTCCAATTGGCTCTAAAATCCCTTTTCGCTAGGACCATAGAAGAGTACAAAATGCCCAGCAAATTCAAGCCTCTGAACTTGAAAAAGTATGGTGGTGAAACTGATCCAAAGGCACATGTTATGGATTACAAGCACGCAGTAGAATTACAAATAAGAAGTGACGAGGTGCTATGTAAAGCTTTCAGAGGGTCTTTAGAAGGAGCAGCCACGAGGTGGTTCGATAGCCTAGAAGAAAAAAACATTACTAATTTTGGGCAGCTCACTACTTAGTTTATGCAAAGATTTGCAGCAAGTATTCCAGTGGAAAAATGAATACAATGCCTTGAGGCCATAGCACAGAAAGAAGGGGAGCCTTTGAGGGATTATGTGGCTCATTTTAATAGGGAAGCCCTGAAAGTAACATAGTTTGATCATCCGAGGGAAGTAGAAGCTCTACAAAATGGAACCTCCCATACTGATTACTTCAAAGCATTGTGTAGACATGCGCCTCGCACTTTAGAGGAGGCCATGACCATTGCCCAAAAGTATAACAGGCAAGATGATGCCTATTCTTTCAATCAATTTGCTAAGAAAAGAAGAGAAAGTGAAAATTCCAAAGTAAAGAACAAAACCAAAAAATCAGAAAAGCCCAACCGGAATAGTCAAGGAGACGGAAGAAATGAGAGAGGCATATCACCTCGTGCTTTAGATCTAACCAAGTTAACACCGTTGAATGCGAGCCCTGCAGAAGTTTTTGCAACCTTCAAATATTAAGATATTTGGGCTCGCCCTCAACCAATGTTTACTCCAAAAAATAGACGAAGTAAAAATAATTTTATTTTGTTCCACAATGCCATGGTCACAACACCAATGATTACAAACAGTTGCTAGAGGAGATTGAGAGACTGATCAACCAGGGATACTTGAAAATTTTTGTGAAAAATAGCAGTGGAAACCAGGTCAAAGTAAACAGTGATAAAGGGAAGCGAACTATTAATGATGGGTCGGCAGGAGTCATTAATTGCTTGACCGATGGACCAAATGAGGTAGCAATGAGCAAAAACAAATATAAAACTTCCTAGAGAAGAAGAGAGGAGCCCGAGTTCATTTTTTGGAATGGGGGTTCAGTGCCAACTAGAAGGGGAGATAGAAGCCAAATAAGACACCCCCATTCAAATCCTTTAATCATCCAAACAGTGGTAGCCAATTTTCTAGTAAAAAGAGTGCTTGTTGATAATGGCAGTTCGGTAAACTTGCTCACAACGGAAGCATATGCCAAAATGGGGTTAAAAGAGATTGATTTAGAAGAAATCGAAAATCCAATTTGCACTCTGGACGACACAGAAATACCATTAGTAGGGATTGCAAGGTTACTTGTCATGATAGGGTCCACCCCAGAATGAGTGATTGCAATGACCAATTTTGTAGTGGTAAGATTACCACTAAGTTATAACATCGTGATGGGAAGACCCCTCCTTTATGATCTAGATGCTTCGACCAACATCAGACAATTAAAGATGACCATCCCCAAGCCAGATGGAGGAGAAGTATGTGTCTATGGAACACAAGACCGAGGGGAGCCAGAGAGGAAAAATCATAAAAATGCATCCACTTCGCATTTATCGGAAGAAATAGCTCTTGTTAAACCAGCTCATGAGATTCCAGAACAGAGGACTGAACCAGTAGAGAAACTGGAAAAAATACGAATAGGAGGAGAAAGATTGAAAAATTGCCTATTGATTAACTCCTCCCTAAAGAGCGAACAAAAATATCAGGCTTACCAATTTTTAACAGATTGTCTATCCAATTTCACATGGTCTTCAGATGAAATAAAAGGGGTAAATTCATATATCATCACTCACCATCTCAATATCGATCCTTCATATAGATCGATCAAACAGAAGAAAAGATGCTTCGGTCTGAAAAGATAAGCTGTGATAGATGAAGAAGTTGACAAGTTAATAAAAGCTGGATTCATCAGGGAAGTGCAATATCCAGACTGGCTCGCTAACGTAGTGCTAGTCAAAAAATCAAATGGGACCTATAGAATGTGTGTAGATTTCAAAGATTTAAAAAAAACTTGTCCCAAGGATACTTTCCCTTTATCCATGATTGATAAATTAGTGGATTCAACAACAAGGTATGGATACCTATCTTCATTGGATGCAAAATAAGGGTATCATCAAATCAGAATGTGTCCAGCTGACGAAGAGAAGACTTTGTTCATAACTGAGAAAGGAATTTATTGTTACATCTCTATGCCCTTCGGTTTAAAAAATGCAGGACCAACATATCAAAGACTGGTAAATAAAATGTTTAAAAACTAGTTAAGGAAAAACTTAGAGGCATATGTAGATGACATGATAGTCAAAAGCAGAAATTTCGAAGAACACCTTAGGGACTTGGACGAAGTAATTGGGGTCATGAATGAGTATGGCATGAAGCTTAATCCAGAGAAATGCGCCTTTTTTATACAGGGAGGTAAATTTCTAGGGTATATGGTGAGTGAAAAAGGAATTGAACCAAACCCGGACAAGGTCAAAGCAATATTAGAAATGGCAGCACCTCGCAATATAAAGGAAGTACAGAAGCTAATAGGGCGAATCGTTGCTCTAAGTCGGTTCCTGTCTAAATTAGCTGAAAAATATCTTCCCTTCTTCAAGAAATTGAGAAAGGCAACTGCTTTTGGTAGGACCGAAGATTGCCAGCATGCTTTTCATAAGCTGAAAACATTTCTCAACTTAGAACAAGTGCTAAGCCGATCATTACCAAGAGAAGAAATGCTTATCTATTTATCTGCTTCGGAGCAAGCTGTAAGTTCGGTTCTGGTTAAAGAAGATGGATCAGTGCAGAGACTAATATATTATTTCAGCAAATTTTTGCATGGAGCCAAATTGAATTATTCGCCCATAGAAAAAATAACATATGCCTTGTTTTTATCGACCAAAAAGTTCAAGATTTATTTGCAAGAACACCAAGGCATAGTGATAATTGACCAACCCCTACAAAAAAATATTTCGTAAGCCAGAGACTTCAGGGCGTATGTTGTGCTGGTGGGTCAAATTAGGTCAACATGGGCTGCAATACAGAGCAAGATCCGCCATTAAAGCACAAGCACTTGCATCAAGCACTTGCATATTTTATATCTAAATATTCCTTTGATACCAAAGTCTTAGAAACCAAAGCAGAGGTAGATACAAGAGAACTAGACTCAAAGGAATATAATTATAAAGACGAGCTAGGCTGGGAGTGTAATACCCTGCATCCCACTGAATTATTTTTCACACTGTCTGCAATTAAATTGTACTGTGTTAATTTTACATTATCTGCAATTAAATTATACAGTGTAATTCCAACACTGTCTGCTATTTAATTATACAGTGTAATCTCAACACTTTCTGCTATTTAATTATACAGTGTTTTGCCTACACTGTTTGCTATTTAATTAGACAATATTATTTTCTTCACTGTCTGTAAATTAATTGTACTGTATTATAATTGTATTGTATTATTTTTGCACTGTGCCTAATAATTAATCCTATGATTAATTATATATGACTAGGTGATTAATGAAGATTTGAAGGACTAATTAGAGATTAATTAGTCATCTTTTTAAAGATGCATATGATTAATACTATTTAAGGTAAATATTAGGTTGCTTGTAAATTACTCTTTGGTGTTTAGTCAAATTAGGAAGAGTCACCATCTTTGCCCAATGAATAAGAAGAGTTTTTACCCAAAGGGTTAAGAGTAGTGAAATGACCATTTGCCCATGCTCTAGAATATTCTTACCCTTTCTCATTAGGGGTAATTTAGTCTTATCACATTCAAACCCTAAACCTACCACTCACTATATTTAAGCATCTTTTTCTCATCTTCTTCTTCTTCATTTTCTCCCAACACAAGAATCCTTCAACCTCCATTAAAGCAAAATTCAGCCACCTTTGAAGAGCTTGAAGGAGGGAGAATTCTTAGGTAATCTTTTCATGAAAACTTCTCTATTTTTCATCCTATGAATGTTTCTTAAGTCCTTTTCCTCATATGTTAAAGTTTTCTTTCCTTTTTCCCTTCCACATGATTTGGCCTACCATGGAATTCCATTTCCATGGTCTATAATTTTTATTTAAATGTATATTTGTGTTTGTTAGCATCTTAATTATATGATTCTAGTGTCAATTTGTATAATGGGTGAACGTATTTTGGTTTTCCCCAAAATGGATGGTTTGGCCTAATGAGAGTTTTACATTCCATGATTGTTTTGTTTCAATTGACACTTGATTCATGACTAATTGGATGTTAATTGATGAATGACATGATTAATTTCATCTTAGTAGTATGAAATTAGGTTTTCCCCAATTTAAGTGTTTATGCCAAGTATGAACTTTCAAATTGAAGAATGATAATTCAAATTGATTGTGTAATTGTGTAATTGGATAGTTTAATTACATGTATTGATGTTCAATTTGAGTAATTGAAGTGAAATTGTTAGTTTCCCCA
>CATKHJ010372794.1:0-19545 GCA_949750685.1 Vernicia montana | reverse complement strand
GCTATTTGAAAATGAATATTTGATTATGAGATATATATATATATATATATATATATATATATATATATATATATATATATATATATATATATATATATATATAAAATTAAATAAATTTTAATTGACATATAAAATAATATAATAAAAAATAATTTGTCGTACAACCCTCTTTGTATAAAAATTGAAAAATTCTTAAAAGATAGTAACAGTGCGTGTGGTTTGTTTTATTCCTCGTCTTTATTGAACGATTTCCGTTGCAACTTAATTAAAATAAAGTTATTTCTACGGTGGATTTAATTTGTAGATAAATTTAAATTTATAATCGTTAGATCATTTATTTTTTATATTAATCGTTAAATAAAATTTATTTATAATCATCAAAATTAAAAATAAACGATATGACTATTATAAATTTAAATTTATTTATAAATTAGGTGCACCATATAAATACACTTAAAATAATTTTTGATATCTTTTCTTAATAAAGAACTATGGTTTATTTATTTATTTATTTTTACTTTCTACATCACTTTCTCTCATATCTATAATTTTCAAATAAAAAAAAGGTTTTTTTCCCCCTTCACTTCTCTTTCTTCCTCCACTCTATTCTTTCTTTCTTTTATTGTTTTTTATAAACCTTTCCAAATAGATATGCACGTGAAAAGTGAATTATTTTTTATTACATCATCATAACCTTTTAGTGAAAATTTATTATTATTATTTTCATAAATTGACCAAAATGGGCTAGAAAATAATGGTCTACGTTATTCTCTATTGATAACAATTATTAAATAATAAAAAATTAATTAATTGATAATTTTCCTCTTTAATTATAAGTTTCAACTTATACATAATGAATGAGAAATTTAAATCTCACTTCTAATCCCTAATAGCGTTTGATATGAGAGAATATTAAAATATTATTGAAAATCTTATATGTTTATTTTTTAAAACAAAAATAAGTACATAAATGAGTTGGGACTCGGAATTTTATCAAATAAAACATATTCTAATATAATTTAATTATTAAAAGTTTATTTGATTTAATTATTCGTAATAGCCGATAATTATTATTGATAATGTAAATAAAGATGAAAAATAATGGAAGCTAAGATTTTTTATTGATTAAAAGAGTTAAGAATATAAAAATATAAACAAAACTTATATATACTTTAATAAAAAGACTATTTTATCCTTAATAACAATAATTATTATTATTATTTAATAGATAATTGATTGCTAGTTATTAACAGTTGTTACCTGATAAATGTTAGTTATTTAATAAAAATTTAATAACTACTACTATTGAGATGTAAAATGATAAAAATATAATTATTTATATATTGTATGGAAGTTGGCTATATATACATATAAATTATTTTCAATTTTAATGAATTAATATATATATATATATATTGTATGGAAATGGGAAGTTGGCTATAATATATGCCAAAAGTAGTCAAAATTTAATGAATAGCTATCATTGGATTTAATTAAGGTGACTTCTACCCATCATGAAGCAGGCAACAATATCAAAATATCAAAGGCATATGCACAATCAAATGTAAAACTGGATTTATTTCGAATCATTATTATATATTTATATTGGATTTAAAGAAGGGAGTCAAAGGCACATTTTAAATCATTATATATTTACATGCATGGATTTTGCATATTAAAATCTCACATCATTACTCCTAATGAAAAATGCATACTAAAAATCTAAAATAATTATGAAGTCAAAAATTACAACTTTATTTCAAAGAGCTAACTAGGTTCCTATTATAATATTAATAATAACAATTATTTAATCCTTAATCATGCTTATTATTGAAGATTTTTTTTTTTAGAGAAAGCATGCTTAATGAGGATTGTTTATGCTTATTGAGGCTATGTGCTATAGCCCTACCCATGGTGTTTTGTAGTTCACATCTTGACACATAAGGCAAACAATGTGTTTGTTTGTTTGTTTGTTTTTGGCTAACTTGGGTTATAAAGTGCATGGTTCCTATAAATCTTTGGGAGTCCATCCTTGGAGTTTGCTTATGCAACCCAACCCAGGTTTTAATGGGATGAGAAGATTTATTAAATTAAAAAAAAATTAGAGAAGGTTCATAAAGTGTTGTAATTATAAAAATATCATATTTTTAAGAAAATAAAATAAGAAGTATAAAAATAATATATTTTAATTGTAAATTTTCTAATTCTGATATAAATGATTTGTTTTCTATTCACTTGAAAATAGATAGATTAAAGCTGTATTTAGACGAGCAATTGGAAGTTGACATTTGACATTTGAGTTTCTAATAATAAATTTTTAGAGTTTGGAGTAGCATTTTGTAGTTATTTTGGACTCATGGAATTTTAGGAGTTTGGGCTTCACTTATCATTCATGAAATGTTGGCCTCCAATTTCTTCATATCTTGACTCACCGTTACTAAAATGGCCTAAATTATTTTAATTTGATGAGCCTTTAACTTATATTTTACTTTTCATCTTTGTTTTTGTCTGATGTAGGATTGTCCCACTATCAATACTCCCCCTCAAGCGCGATTAGGTTAGATTTTTGTTTTTTTTTTATTTTTCGAGCCTAATTGTCACTTGCTCATTTTTGCGTTTTGACTGGATTAGATCTTGATTCTCTATGGGATCAAATGATCCCTACTTCAGTCTTGAACTTGAATAGACTGGATCTTGACTCTTTATATGAGAGCAAAGGATCCAACATTCTTCACAATTTGCTTCAAACTTACTGATCTTGGTTCTTTGTTGGGCTCAGAGGATCAGCTTTCTCTTCAAATTGATCCATGGTCCATCATCAATTGGGCCTTGATGCACAGCCCACTTTCAATCTCCAAGTGCAATCTTTTTTCATTTTTCATGAGTGAGTTGTCACTTGGACTTGGCCTTCTAGGATTTTTTTTTTTTTTTTTCAGCCTGTTAAGATATTTGAACTCTGATATCACTTGTTAGCATTTTGAACACATGAACTTTCATAAGTTTGGGCTTTATTTATCATTCTTGGAATATTAGGCTTTGCATTAAGTGGGCCTCCAGCATTAATCTTCATGTTTTGAGTTCACCTCTATTCAAATGAGCTAAGCCGTTTTAGTTTTGATGAGCCTTTAACTTATTTTAAGAAAATAAAATAAGAAGTATAAAATTAATATATTTTAATTGTAAATTTTATAATTTTGATATGAATGATTTGTTTTGAAAATAGATTTATTAAAGTTCTGTTTAGATGAGTGAGTGGAAGTTAACATTTCACATTTGAGTTTCCAATAATAAATTTAGAATTTGGAATAGCATTTCAAAATTTGAATAGTTGATGATTTAAAATTATAATTGAAATAGTTTTTAATTGTCAATGTTCAGCTTTTTAACAGCTGGTCGCCAATTTCTAGCGGCTACCTGATAATAATGGCTGTTCTGTAATATTCTTGAATTCTTTGCCTCTGTGGCTTAGAAAACACTTTGTTTGTATTTGTTCTAGTCAAAACTTTAAACAGTTATAATAATCTTCATCATCAAATTGAATCTCAGGTTTTCTCTCTATCTGACTCTATAATTTCAGTTATAAATTATATTATTTATTCATAGATAAGACTATATGATTTCTGCTGTTTTCTTTTCTTTAAATTTGTTTTACTAATCCTTTCCGTTCTAATTTGATACTTGATTTCTACTAATTTTTTTATCGATTTCTTATGTTTTATTAGAGTTTGGCTTGAATCTTAGCCCAATCTTTAACTTAATTTAGAGATTTTTGCAAATTTTGGCCTTAATTGCAATTTAGTAGATAGTTCTGCCAGATTTGAACTCTGAATTCAAGTTGGAATTATTGAAGTAACTTGGGTTCTAATAGTTCTTGAAGAATATCCTACTATTGAGGATATAAAATCTATAATTGTTATACATGTTGTCTGATTATTGCAAAAGAACATAATCGTTTCTCTAATTATATATGCTTTAATTGCATACTCAACTAATCAAACACATAGAGTACTGAACTTGCTTATAAATTCCATTGCAGACTTGCTATCACTTTTTCTGATCCCATCATTTAAAACCCTGCTTCTTAGTATAGACTATAGAGTAATCTGTATATGTTTCATGTGGTAAAATGAATTTGGTATCTGCATATTTATTATTTACAGGTGAAATGACCTCGTGTTGGGGAACCATGACTAGGAGGGTTAGGAAAGTAGAAAAGGAAACAACATTCATGAAGAATGGAAGAACATTACTAGAGAAGCTAATTGCCTCTTGTGATGGTAAATGTAATCCTATCCGTATCTTTCTTGCTGAAGAGCTCAAGAGAGCAACTAATGACTATGATCCACGGAAAATTATAACTCGTGATTCGGGGTATAAGCTGTACAAAGGTTTTTTGCAACAAAGACCTGTTTCTGTCAAGAAGTTTGAGGACAAATCTGCACAATATGAATATTGTTTCAATGACATTGTATTTGCCTCTCAAATGAGTGTCCATAAAAATTTTCTGAAGCTATTGGGTTGTTGCTTGGAGACTCAAATTCCTATTCTTGTTTTTGAATCAGTTGAGGATGGGACACTTGCTGATCGTATTTATGGTCCTAACAAATGGAATTTTCAGCCTTTGCTATGGATACATAGATTAAAGATTGCAATGGACATAGCTAATGCAGTTGCATATCTTCATGCTGCATTTTCTAAGCCTATTGTTTTTAGAAATATCAAACCCTTGAATATCTTTCTAGATGAATGTCATGTTGCCAAACTGTCTGATTTTTCGCTGGCAGTGTCAATTCCTGAAGGTGAATCACATGTAAAAGATACTGTGGCAGGGGCATGGGGAATCATTGCACCTGAGTATGCTGTTACAGATTGTTTCAATGAGAAGCAGGATGTTTATAACTTTGGTGTATTTCTGCTAACGCTATTGACTGGAGAAATGGCGGTTGATGCATCACGAAGTGAAATTGGTGAGGAATATGCTTTAGTTGATCATGTAAAGAAGTATATTGAATATAACAGGTTTAATGGGATTGTTGATTCCATAATTATGGAAGAGAGATCATCTTGTCCCGGAAAAGTTCAGCAATTGCAAGTTTTTAAAGTGGTTTCACTTAGTTGCATCTCCAAATCAGAAGAAGATAGGCCTACTATGATTGATGTGGCAAAAGAGCTAAGAAAAATATATAGGTCTGCAATTTCCCCTTGTTAGCTTGCCTGCAATAATTAAGATTGATCATTTACCTAATACATAATTGATATTATACAGCAGTGTCACTCTTCAATGTATGCCATATACTTCCATGAATCATTTTGAGTAAAGGTCAATGTTGTCATAGCAAGAATTGTCAAGGTAAGAGTTAGCATTGTTTTAGCATCAAAATTGACTAAACAATGTGACTAATGACCTTTGATTTAGTGATACTCAAATCTTGTTTCAGAGTCAATTACGTTATGAGTTTAAATTTCAGTCGAAGTTAAATTTGCCAAAAATAACAAAAATAACATTAACCCTCTCACTAACTATTTATTAAACTCTACTTTTTCGATTTATACTTGATAGCATCTTAATGATTTTATTTTCGACCAATTCAGTATATTCTGATTGATTTTCTCATTTTCTTATAAGTATAAATATCACATGTTTGAGTCCCATGTTTTAGAAAATAGTCATTCTTTGAGAAGTTGCATTTAGTTTTATGGTGTTATTAAAAGTCTTTTCTTATGTTTCAATACTGTTTCCGGAGTGCATCATTCTGCTAATTACTCTTGAAACCCTTATAGAAGGGATATTAGATTGTTGGTTAGTTGAGACTTGAGAACTTCTCAGTTCTCACTTCTCAGCAGGCTAAAAGTCCAATGGGCTGGTTCATGGTAGAGGACGAAAACGAGAAAGTAAAAGAGGAAATTACATTCTAGACTGTATTTTTTTTTTTTGTTAAAATATCATTTTTATGATACTTTTTTTTATACATTTTTACTTAGTTTCTATATCTTTTAGACGGTCTTTTTTGCCTTTATTTCATGTCTACGGCTTTCAAAAAAGAAATCAAAACGAAAAACTGCTGTAGGAAAGTGCAGATTGCTTTTTCCTACGAACATAAAATATTGTAGAGAATCAGGAAGGTGAAGAAGAAGATGCCTCGGTCGAATTGCTAGAAGGAAGGCCAGGATCTTGCTTTGTTTTGCAGGTTTGCAGAGGCGGTGAAGACAGTAGTGGTGGAGGAAGAGTTGTAAATGGGGCTCACCTGAGGAGTAAGTAGAGATGATGGTGGGATCACGGGACATTTCTTTAATTTATTATTATTATTATTATTATTAGTTTGATTAGTTTAATTTTATTATTATTATTAT
Organism: Vernicia montana; assembly: GCA_949750685.1. Classification (NCBI taxonomy): domain Eukaryota; kingdom Viridiplantae; phylum Streptophyta; class Magnoliopsida; order Malpighiales; family Euphorbiaceae; genus Vernicia; species Vernicia montana. Next base: position 13,194 of record CATKHJ010372794.1, on the reverse strand, counting down.
TATTTATATTAATTAATTATTGTTTTAGAAAAAAAAATCATTAATTATTTTTTATACACCACAAGTAGTTAATTAATTTAACTAAATTTTTTTAATTAATTAAATTAATCTATATATATTAAAGTAGCTGTAGATGTCAAACATATATTTAGCGTAAAACATTTACTGTTAGTTTATATATCTTTTTAATTTTTTCAAATTTGAAATCTGTAAATATTAAAATAATTGCAGATACTAAACATATACTCAATTTTAATATACGTATTCTATTTACTTTAAGTTTATCTTTTTTTATTTTTTCAAATTTACAATATATATATATATATATATATATATTAGTTGCATATATCAAATTTTGGTATAGTATACAATTTACTGTTAGTTTATATATCTTTTTAATTTTTTTAAATTTGTAATCTGTATATATATAAAATAGTTGTATATACCATACCAAACATATACTTAACGTATATCAAATTTTAGTATACGTATACCATTTACTATTAGTTTATCTTTTTAATTTTTCAAATTTACAATCTATATATATATAAATCAGTTGCAGATACCAAATATATACTTAACATATACCATATATATACAAAATAAATGTCAAACATATACCATTTTCTGAGTCTATTCTATTTGTTAACAAAACGAAAAAAATATACCATATATATATCATTTACTCAAAAAATATATCAAACATATACTTAACGTATATTATATATCTACAAAACATATATCAAACATATAGTACTTTCTGGGTCTATTCTTTTTGTGAACAAACTGAAAAAATATACCATACATATACCATTTGTTCAAAAATATATTACATGTATTGCATCGATATGTTTAACCTAATAGTAAGTATATGTAATCTCAAATTCGAATCATCTCTCCTTATGTAAATTAAAAATATATATATATATATATATTATATATTTGAAATCCTAAAAAATACGCAAATCATCTTTATATAGCTTTTATTTTTAAAATATTATAAATTCTTTTGTGAAAAATAATAGAAAAAAATATTGCTCCTAAAAATATATACGTTAAGCTTAAATGAGAATAACTAAGATAATTATAATAAAAAAAAATTAGTCACACATTCACGATTTGTGCGGATTTTGATTATTTTTTTAATTTATATTTTTTAAGAATATTTAATAGATGTAAATTATTATTATTATTTTATTGAATTTTAAAATTAATTTATGATAACTTTAAAATATTAATATAAATAAAATATATGAATTGATTAAGAAATAATAAAAATATATTAAATATATTTATTTAAATAAACTTTAATTGAAACTTATAAAAATAAAATAATATGAACAAAAAATTAATGAATTGACTTTTTTCTTAAATATTACTTCACACTCATGGTGAAAATTTTAAAAGAATTACTTGAAAACAACCATATAACTCAAATGAAACTTGTTGTTTAATCAAATCTTAATTTTTTGAAAAATTAAAAAGAAAAATCCAACAATATTCATGACTGCATATTTAGTTAAGGTAAAAAAAAAATCATTAATAAGCAATAAAGCTTTGGCAATTAGGCATAATGCCATTCATTAACCATTAAGAGACTGTCAAGTCAACAAAAAAAAAAACAGGTAAAATGCATTTGAATCTTAGCCGTAAGAAATGTTACATAGCAAATTAAAAAAAAGATCCCAAACACCAAGATCGTTTGAAAGTTATAAATGTAGTCGGAGACTATAATTTTGAAATAATTTTTTTCTATATGTATAAATGATATTTGTTACTACTTTTAGGTTATTTTTGAAATTTTCCCAAAGTAAAACTCTGGCAAATTTGGGCCTTCATTGTTCATGTGTGCCTTTTGGTCATGGTTGAAGTTAGACCAATTGGCTGGTTCGAGTCAACTCAGACCTATGGGGCTCTGGGTGAGACCCAGATCCGATGGATTGCTGGTCATTCTTATCCGAGTTGGATCTAAGTTGATCTGACCGGGTATCCCTCGTCCCTAATCGGGTTGACCCAATGGGTTCAAATTAAAAAAAATCCAGCCAATTTTTGGTCTTTACCCAGGTAGAATTGGTGGTTTTAGCCATAAAATTGTAAACCCAAAAATTCGTTGGAACTCGGCTTAAACCAATTAGAGTCAAACCAATGGATTGTCCAACAACCAATTGAACCGCTGGGTTGGATTCAATTAAAGCAAAGAGACTATAAGAAATTCTTAGGTGAACTAGGTTCACCATGTCAGATTATGGACTACCAATAATGATCTAACACATAGACGTATTAATTACAATATACACCTCATAATTCAGGTAGTTAATTTTTATATTCACCTTATGGGATAGTTACTGTCTAACATGAAAGATCATGATTGAACAATTCATAATCTGAAGTGGTGGACTAGATCCACCTAAGATTTTCTTATAGACTAAGATGGGATGGTAATAAAATAATAAATTATAGAAATATTATCTAAACTTTTTTTTTCAGAATAAATATTATCTAAAATTTAAAATTATATATATGTATGTTATAATATGTAATTGTGGTAATTTATCGACTTTAAGTAAAAAATAGTATATATATAATTATAAATATTTTTATTTCATTCATGTTTATTTTTAGATGGATGAGTGAGAGACTTAAAAAAAAAAAGGAAGATACAAGCGAGATTCATAGAGGAAAAAATTAGTTTGTTTGGTGAACTAAATAAAAAGTTTTGTACTACCGCAGTGTCCACATCAACATTTTGGAAATGAGATTATCGAAATTTTATAAAAACGACTTTAATTGAATGGTAATATAAGTTGAAATTTTTTGGTAAAGAATTTATAACATAATTTCAAATATAATTTCAAATTATTTATTACTAAATTTTGAATTGCAGCTCCAATTATCATATTTACCAAATACTTTTAAATTTTAATCCAAACTCCAATTATTGGCTCCAGTGACGGAGCCAATTTTTTTTATTTTATGGGGAGCCAAATTTCTTAGATCATAATTTACATCAAAATGATATATATAATTAAGTTACCTTCTATATTTTTAAATAAATTTTCACCTACAATAAGAGGGTCAAATACAATATATGAATAAATTTTTATAATTTTATACTTAAAATTTTTTATATTTTTTAAAAGTTAGAAGAGTTATGGCCACCCTCGACCCTCTAACTCCGTCATTGATTGGTTCTAACCATTCAACTAAATAAACAATTAGTATAAAAAGTAAAAGTGTAAATAAATTTTAAAAAATAAAAATGATAACAGCCCGAATCACCAGCTAAGGTCCCTAAATGATCGATCAGTGATAAAGGAGGTAGGAGTGCAAAGACAGTCAAGAGGTTTGCCAAGAAGCAGCTTATGGAGTCAAATGACCAAATATATAAAACTTAGATGTGGACTATTGCCGACTTGTTTAGCCAGTGACACTTCTATGATTTCACATTTATTTTATAGTTTGTTTCTTAATTTTCATTCAATAAATACAAATATGCTTTCGCAAATTTATAATCTTTGGTTAGTATTTTTGTTTTTGCTTTTGTTTTCTCTTTAATGGAAGTTTCCTATTCGTTTTTCATGGAAGCCTTAATCTTTATATATTAGGGTTATTATCCTTCTATAAGATTTATGAAGAAAATTTTAGCGGACATTGCTAGTGTGGAAATTGTACTTTTCCACTAAGTTAAATTTTTAACCTTTTAAATATGTAAAAATTGTGGACGTGCCACGTGTGTGAAATATGTCTTTAATTTACAGGTCTAGCTCAATTTATTTTTTAGTGCAAATAGAAATAATAAATCAAAAATTTGAATTTTACAATGGAACTTATTTGAGAATATAAAAATTGAATTTTGACTTAAATATAGAGCCTGTGTGCTATTATTATATTGAGCAATTACGTTATTATACTAAATTAATTGCTCTATCAATATGATCATATTTCTATTCATGAAAATTATTATTCTTCAAATTAAATATAAGTACATGGTTTAGGTTTCGTAAAATTTGTTATTTTATTTGGTATTTATTTTAGGTATGAGAATTTTCTCTTTCTTTATAAAAAAGATATTTTTTAATATTTTTGTTTTATAAAATAGTCATTTTGAGTCGATATATTTAATTTTTTTTTTTAAAAAAAAGGTTGGTTGGTTATATAATTTATTTTCTTTCTTAAAAATATAGAAAAATAAAAATAAAATCAAGAAATGGGAACTTGGTTATTGGAGTTGTGGACCCTTGACAATTAGGTATTATGCAATTATTGGAGATTTTATTATTGCGATTGCTAGAAAAGACAGCTGAATCTTGCTCTTGATATGTGTTTGGTCGTGCAAAATTTTTAACCTTTTTGCAAATGAGCCACCCACAATTCAAATTTTTTTTTTTTAGTACATAGAAATTTTTTTCAAATTTTAATGGGTCAACCATAATTCAATTTTTTTTTCTTCATTTTATTAAATATTTTCGACTCAAATTAAGTGTCACTCGTAATTATTATTATTTTTTTAAATGGATTTAACAGTGCATCTCTACGTTTGATCTATGTATTCAAAAATTATCTTTTAAGTATTAATTTCAAAAATCAAACTCATAAATAATTTTTTTTATCAATTATACCCACCCTCTGAATTATAATTCAATGTAACCTTTAATTCTATATCATTTGCATAAATGTTAAGATTTATTTATGAGGACTATCAATTGTATATTTGACAATGACTATAAAGAACAAAGAGCAAGCTGACGTGTCATGGAGCTATTATTTAATGTATTTATTTGTTTTCTTTGTTAACAGTTAGTTAAGTTTTAGTTTGTTTCTAAGTGAGTTAGTTTTCTTCCTTACCTTAGCTGTATTTATACAGTATTAAACCTAATCAGAGTTTTGAGGATTTTTATTTTCAATCAATCATTTTTTCATCACATGGTATCAGAGCAGGAATTATAGATCCAGTTTCTCTCTCTAGACGGTTATTATTATTTTTTTTTTCTCTTTTCTTCTTTGTTTGATTCTTTCTCTGTTTAGAGCTTCAAGGTCCTTTAATGGTGCATGTGTCTAATCTCAGTCCCAACAATGATCCTTCTTCTCCATATTACCTTCACCATTCCGAGAATCATAGTTTTGTCGTTGTTACTCCAGAGCTTACACCTACAAACTTTTCTTCCTGGAAAAGATCTTTCCTCCTTGCTGTTTCAATTAGAAACAAACAAGGTTTTCTTGATGGCACCATCGCTAAACTTGCTTCAGATAGCAATCTCTATATTCCTTGGGTCTGATGTAACAATTTGATTGTTGCTTGGCTTTTGAGATCAATTTCACCATCTATTGCTTCCACTGTCTTTTATATTGAAGAGGCAAATAAAATATGGCAAAAACTTAACCAGAGATTTTCACAACCAGACGATTCTAGAATCTGTCACTTACAAAGTCTTCTTTGTTCAATTACACATGGAACTAAGTTAGTTGATACTTACTTTACAGAGTTGAATGGTATTTGGGAGGAGTTAAGGAGTTTCAAGCCTTTGCCACATTGTTCATATGGTAAATGCAATGATAATTGTTTTCAGGCTTTTGTTGATGCAGCTAAAAAGGATTTTGTGTTCAAGTTTCTTAATGGACTTAATGAGTCTTATTAGGCACTAAGGTCACAAATCATCATCATGAAACCTTTTCCATCTTTGGATCAGGTGTATAACATGGTTCTTAGGGAAGAGACACAAAGAAGTATGCTTTTACAGTCACAAAGTTTTAATGATGGAGTGGTTATGGCTGTTAAGAAAAATCCAAATAGTGACAAAATTTGTTATCACTGTGGTAAACCTTGTCATATCAAGGAAAAGTGTTTCAGGTTAATCGAATTTCTTCCTGATTTTAAGTTCAATAAGCCAAGGATTCAAAATTAGGGAGTTAGAACAGCTAATCAAGTTTCAGTTCCTCAAGGCGTTTCTCAAGGTGAGAATGACAATGTTGGTTCTGTTACTAGGAGTCTTGCTGATCTCAGTCTTTCCAAAGATCAAGTTCATAAACTCATGGCCATTCTCAGTGATCAAAGTTCCTCTAGCAATCTCAATTCCTCCAATTTCAGTTCCTCCACTTATTCTTCAATGCATCTAGCAAATCTTGCAGTTAATCACTCTTCTGTTTTCTCAATTATTAATACTTAAAAGTTTTAAAAATTATTATCTTCTAAATTCAATGTTTCTCCTTGGATTGTTGATACTGGGGCTACAAACCATATAGTATGTTCTTTAAATTTCTTTGATTCATATGTTCTAGTGCATAATTTTTTTGTTCAATTACCAAATGGAATACGTGTTCAGGTATCACATATTGGTATTGTGACTCTTAACCAATATCTTACCCTTCATAACATATTGTTAGTGCCTTCTTTCAATTTTAATCTCCTGTCAGTTAGCAAGCTTCTTCTTAATGTTCAAATCTGCCTTGTTTTCATATTTTAACATTGTTTCATCTAGGTCCACTCATCATGGATGACGATTGGACTGGCTGAAATAAAAGAAGGACTCTTTTATCTGCAGCAAAGTTTCAATCCACAAAACCAACCAAACAAAATTGCTTCTTCACATTCTTCACAGTCTATCCGTATAGTGTCCATTGACACTTGGCACCACAGAATAAGACATATTCCAATAAACAAAATTTCATCTCTTATTCCAGATGTAATAGGTAGTGATTCTTCCATTTGTACTACTTGTCCTAAAGCTAAACATAAAAGACTTACCTTTCCTGTACATACTAATAAAACCAGTGCTTTGTTTGATCTTATTCATATTGATGTTTGGGGTCCATATTCTCAGCAAGACCTCTATGGAAACCATTATTTTCTAACTTTAGTAGATGATTTTTCCAAATGTGTCTAGGTTTTTCTTGTGAAAAATAAGTCAGATGTCTCACATATACTTCTTTAGTTTCATCAATTTGTGCTTACTCAATTTCAAGCAAAAATTAAGATAATCAGGTCAGATAATGGCATGGAATTTTCCTTACCTTCCTTCTATCATTCCAATGGTATTATACATTAAACTACTTGTCCTTATACTCCACAGCAAAATGAAGTAGCTGAGAGAAAGCATCAACATATCCTTAACATAGCCAGATCATTGCTTTTTCATTCTTCATTACCAATCAAGTTTTGGGGAGATGTTGTTTTAACAGCAGTCTACATCATAAACAGAACACCAACTTCAATTCTTAATGGAAAATCTCCCTATGAAATTTTATTTTCTCAAAAACCTTCATACTTGCATCTCAAATTATTCTTTGTTCACAAAATCCATAGGTTCAGACTTTGTAGCACTTCTAGTATATGTGGATGATATTGCAATTGCAAGCAACAATAATTCTTTGCTTGAGCAATTGAAAAGGGATCTTAATTCACACTTCAAATTGAAAGATTTAGGATCCTTAAGATACTTTATGGGGCTTAAAATAGCTAGATCAAAGCAAGGTATTTCAGTTTGTCAGAGAAAATATGCTCTTGAGTTACTTCAAGAGTATAACCAGTTGGGGGCCAAGCCAAGTAATGTTCCAATAGAGGTGAATTATAAGTTAGCACACTTATATCAGGATTTGTTAAATGATGCTACTCAATATAAGCAACTGGTTGGGAAATTGATGTACCTTACTCTGTCTAGACCAGACATTAGTTATGCAGTACGTGTGTTAACTCAGTTCATGGACAAACCAACAAGTGTCCATTTACAGGCTGCATACAAAGTGTTAAAGTATATCAAGAAAGCTCCTGGACAAGGAATTTTGTTTTATGCTTCTTCAAAACTTCAGTTCACAGCTTATTCAGATAGTGATTAGGCAGGTTGCAGTGAAACACGAAGGTCCTTAACTGGGTTTTGTGTGTTCATGCGAAGCTCACTAATTAGCTGGAAGTCTAAAAAGCAAACAGTGGTTTCAAGGAGCTCTGCATAAGCAGAATACAGAGCAATGACTTCAGTCATTTGTGAGATAATGTGGCTTATGTTTTTAATGCAGGATTTTGGTATAGAGCACACACAACCAGTCACACTTTATTGTGACAATATTTCTGCAATTCAGATTGCTAAAAATCCAGTATTTCACAAAAGAACAAAGCATATAGAGCTAGATTGTCACTTTATTATAGAGAATGTTGAGTCTGGATTGGTAAAGCTTGAATATTTGAAGACATAAGAGCAAACACTAGATATATTTACCAAAGCTTTACATCCAAGTCACTTCTGTTATCTCATGAGCAAGATGAACATATATATTATGTATGTTCATCTTGAGGGGGAGTGTGAAGAACAAAGAGCAAGCTGACATGTCATGGAGCTATTAGTTAATGTATTTATTTGTTTTCTTTGTTAACAGTTAAGTTTTAGTTTGTTTCTAAGTCTGTTAGTTTTCTTCCTTAGCTTCTTCACAATGACATTGATAGATGTTACTATAACATCACATCTTCATTTTTTTTTTTTTTTTGTTAGAAATAAATCATTTGTATTTTTTTATTTGAGAAAACCTTAAGTATACTCAATATATATATATATATATATATATATATATATATATATATATATATATATATATATATATGAGGAGAGTTGTAAACTAATCCTATTAGAATAAGACAGGTATTGAATAATAGTAAATATTTAGTTTTTAATTATGATAATCTTGTCATTTTAATTATCCAAGCGAATATGAAAATTTAAATTTTATTATCATTTAATGACATGTCTTATTATGATATGATTAATCTATAACTGACATGATATGCTAAATCTATCTAAAAAAAAATTCATTTTATTTTGTTTTAAAATTTAAGATACATACCATCAATAAAATAAAAGGCAAATCAATTTATCAATTAAATTAATATTTAGAGTTAAAATTAATATGATCTCAAGCAAATTGTTATTTCATTAGATCTGAGCCAGCGTCTTGCGCGGATTTTCATCAAAAATTTTATTTAGCTTGTATTTTTTGAAAATATTTTAACATATATGTGAACTATTATTATTTTTTATTACATTTGAATATTATTTTTTATATAACTTTAAATATTAATATAAATAAAATATATAAGTTAAGTTTATTATATATGGACCAAATAAAAAAATAATAAAAAAATATTATATAATTGATTTGTATAAATTTTAATTGAAATCTATAAAAATACAATGACATTAAAAATAAAATAATGAGATTACTTCATATATAAGTATTTTTCAATGTGTTTATATATATATATATATAATTAATAATATAAATAATACTAAAATTAGGAATTATCTATGATCCATCAATTTTTATTATATGTTCCCACACACAATTAAATATTAATAATATTTAGGATCAATCAAATTTTACTTGTAATCATGAGATTCAGCATATTTTAAGGAACTAGTTAGATCTCGTCTGCTCTGTAGGAGGGTTCAACTTTAAATTCTGTTATATTTTTTATAATTAAAATATTATTAATAGTTGTAAATTTATTAATATTAAAATATTATTATAAGTGTATCTATAAATTAAAAAAAATATTTATTTATATTAGATTTATTGAATTAGTAGTTTATTATTATCTTTATTTATATAGTGATTTATTGTCAAATGACAAAAAATTATTCTTTTAATTATGAAAAATAAAGTTCATGAGAAATATAAAGTTATAATTACTAAAACATTATAATATGGCGTAGCTAATTGTATATTCACTTTTTTTCATCTTTATTTATGATGTAAATTTTTATAATAAATATTATTACAAATGATATAATGATTTTCATTATTTATATTCAGTTAAGAAAAGATTTAGTGTAAAAACTTTTTAACAATAAACATAATTATAAATTATAAAATGATTTTCATTATTTACATTTAAATAAAAAAAGATTAAGCGCATGAGATTCTTGGATTAATTTTTACTAAATATATTACCATAAAACATCATTATAAATTATAAAATGATTTTAAATAAGAAAATATTATTTACACCACCTAAGAGTTTATGAGAAAAAAAAAAGAAATATAATATAATAATATAGTTAATGATAAAATTATAATTAAGTAAAATTAATGAGGATATTTTTCTCATACTAAATGTCACACTTGGTGTTTTTTATATAGGTAATATATATTATATTATTAATCAAAAAGCTACAAAATTAATTAATTAAACTTTTTTTATAAGAAAAATTAATTAAATTAAATTAAATAATACAAATAGTACTAAAATCAGGAATCTATGACTGATCAATTTTTATTATATGTTACCCACACAATTAAATATTAAGAATATTCAGAACCAATCAAATTTTACTTGTAACCATGAGATTCGTATCTTTGCTGATAACGAGATAAATAGTATAATAATTATTAGTATTATTTTTGCAATTAATCAAAATGCAATTAGGTGGATGTGTTAGCAATATAAAAAAAAAATTGGACAGAAATTTCCTGCAAACTGGGTAGCAGGAAATTCCTGCTGCCTTACACATTTCATTGTGTAATTGGCAGAAAAAATTTGCTTAAATAAATGAAGCGGATAAATCAAAACTTGAAACAAGCTTTGTTCTTATTTTGATGTAGTGTATTATAGATAAAGAGTAGAAAAATCTTAAGGATGACAATTGGGCGGAGCAGGGGAGGGTGGAGCGGAGAAATCATCTCTCATTCTCACTCTTATCTTAGTGGAGAATTATCATATTTGTTTCCGCTTTACATATGAGAACAATTTAGTTTTCATCTCCGTTTCTGTAGAAATTTTTATCTCCATAGAGGTCTTCATTCTCTACTTAAATTTTATATTGTTAAATTTATTTATATTTATAAAATTCATAAATAATAGCTGAAATAAAATAAATTTATTTAAAAAATGTTAATAAATTTAGAAATAGAAAGTATCAACCAAATAAAATTAAAATGTAAATATGCATAATATATTAAAAATATTTTGTAATGTTGTTTAATAAAAAATTAAAAATTCAACATATATAAAAGTATGAGAATATTTAAATAAATTTAATCTAATAAGTGCAAAGACTTTCAAGAAACTCCAACAAAATAATAAAGATCTCTGTATTCAAAAATTCAATACATGAATCAAATGTAAGTTTAAATAAACAATTTGCATGTCCTAAAAGAATAATTATTATTTTTTAAAAGTGTCATGATGAGAGAATTATAGAGAGTTTTGAGTGATGAAAATTAGAAACTTTAATACATATGTGTTTATATATATAAGGATAAATAAGTAATATATTTTTTATATTATGAATAATTAAGTAATTATAATATTGAATTTTCATAGGACGAGAATAAGGATTTCTGCGAAGTGAAGAATACACTTTCCATCCTACCCTGTTTTTATTAACAAGAAGAAATATTCTCTATCTCTGTCTTATGGGGAGAAAAATTAAATAATCTTTACTCCATTCGAAGTAAACCTTCACAAAAAATAGAGATTCCTTTCCTCATTGTCATCCTTATTTAAAAAGGTCAAGAGACAATCAATTCATTTCAAACCCCAGGTGTCTTATGGCCAACATTTCTTTGAATTTTTATTTTTATTTTATAAAAATATAAAGAAAGAAATTAGTGAGTGCACCTGCACATCTCTACTATCACATCATGAATTTTATCTTTGGATTTTTATTTACTATCACATTATGATAAAAATATACTTTATTAAAAAATTATCAATCGCGATAAAGGCCACCTTAGTCAAATTGTGGCCTTCGGTAAAATTTCAATGAAATATTTTTTTCTTTTACTTAATATTTTTTTTTAAAATATAAAATTATATAATGAAAATCTTAAATAAACATAAAAAATTAAATAACAAAATATATGCAAACCTATAAAAATAAATAAAATACACATAAATATAATCTATTTAATATCTATCATATGGACCACAAATTTAGGGCTAGGCACATGCCTTAATCGCCAGCCCCTAAGGACTGCCTAATGGCAATTTTGCTCATTGAGATTTGATAATAATTTAACACTTTATTTCATAATTATGAAATTATAAATGTTTTACTGTAATTTTAATATTTTAATTTAAGTTATACTTCAATCTCTACAATTTTAAAATCAACTTTTAGTTTCGTCCTTTAAATTATACTGTTATAGAATGCTAATCAGTATCCGTTTACTAATTTTTTTTAAATAATATTATAAAATAATTTCAATTATTTATTTATTTATTTATTTTTAATTGGTCGAAAATTTTCATGTAATTTAAATGCTAACCGACATTAAGTCTTTTTTTCAGGTGAGTTCAACCGACATTTAAAAATTATCTTATAAACTCTGTCGCTCGTTGGGATTATGAAACCCTTTTTATGAAAGGTGAAAGTAAAACATTTTGAGGAGAACATACAATATTTGGCAACGTGAATAATGATCAAACTTTGGACCGTATATTTGGCCGAAAAAAAAAAAAAAAAAAAAAAAAAAAAAAAACTTCGGACCATATGCTCTTATTTGTAAGAATATTTTCAACAAATTCTTAAAACTCACTTTTTCCCTATTATAAAGAATATACTTAATAATTAGGTTTCCAAGAAATTTTATAATCCATTCTCCTTCTCAAAAATATTTTAAGAGCCACAATCTTTCTCTTTAAACTTAAGAAGGGAGAAAATGATTTCTAAAAATATTTTATTATTTCTCTCTCTTTTTTAATGAGAGATAAATTATAAATTTTTTTTATATAAAAAATAAAATAGTAATTTTATTAATAAAAAATTAAATAAGAAGTGAAATAGAGAGTGTTTTTGAAACACATATAAATTTTAAAATAAATTAAAATAAAAAGTTAAATTATTTATAATTTAATAAAGAGTTATACAATGAGTATTATTAGTCATGCTCTAACGAAACAGAATCCAAGAAGAACTAATAATTGTTGAGTAGAGATAAGAAATTTCTAGAGTAGAGGCCCATCAAGGTTCGCCACTTTTATTTTTTTCTTCGGAAGGGCAAAAGCTATTTTTTCTTTTACAAATTTTTACTTTTGAAATTTTTTTATCAATAGATAAGATATTTTAATTAATATAATTTTTTAATTTATATATTTTTATTTTATTAAATTAATATATGCATCGAATATAAATAATATTTAGCCTTTCCATCTAAGAAAAATAAATATTTTTCTCATATATATATATATATATATATATATATATATAT
>CATKHJ010372785.1:0-14344 GCA_949750685.1 Vernicia montana | reverse complement strand
AAGTTATGAGGTATTAACCAATCATGTGATATAAGGATTTAAAATCAATTATCGGTCACGTATAATTAAAGGCTAATTATGCATGTAATATGGATAGTATGTATGATAGGATTTGTCTATGAGAGTTGGCTACGATCTTGGGATTGTGTTTGCCATATGTTAGTGAGAGTAGTGTATTAAGGGTTCTATAGGTTTAGGTGACCTTACGTCTTCCTATACCCTAGGACCGTCACATCTCGAAAGGCGGGATGTGACAGTTGCCCTGACCACACTCGTGACTAGTCTCCTTAAGAAGCAAGAGGAGAATTTTCAAGCAATTTTAAATGCTCAACAAGCCCAATTCAAGGAACAAAGGCAATTCATCATTGAGGAAGTTCGAGCCATGATTAATCAAGCTAGCCTCAACCTAGCTAACCCAAACCCAACTTTGGACAAGACCACCCCAAATCTGAATTAGGCTAACCCTAATCCAGTCCAAATCTATGGCCACACTACCTCTGTGCCAAGCACCTTCACTCATTCTAGCCTTTTCTCTCCCTTGAATCCTTTTCAGGGTAGGCAAGTGTTCTCCCATCCATACACCAAGATGCTCATGGAAAAACTTGAAGCGATGGAGAAAGCCATCAAATCCTTAAAGCATCACAATGATCTGATTGATGTGGATAGCTTAGCCTTGTTCCCTGATGCTAAACTTCCACCCAAATTCAAAATGCCTGAAATGGACAAATTTGATTGAACCACTTGCCCCAAGACCCATATGAAGATATATGTGAGGGGAAATGCATCCTTTAGGACTTAACAAGGAGCTTCTTGCTCAACTGTTCCAACAATCACTAACTGGTGCTACCATGAGATGGTTCCTTTCACTAGACAAGAGGCAGAAAAAGACATGAGATGATATCTATCATGCCTTTTTCAAGCAATATCATTACAACAGTGAAGTGGATGTCGCTAGGCATGACTTGGAAACCACTAAGAAACTTTCAAATGAGTCCTTCTCTATGTTCCTTATAAGGTGAAGGGTTAAAGCTGCTCAAATGGTAAACTAACCAACCGAACAAGAACAGGTGGACATCCTTGCAAGAATCTACTCCTAGTTTACCAAGCCCATCTGATAACTCAATACCTGCCCACCTTCAAAGCTTTGGCTGCATCTGCTTCAAAGTTTGAAGATTATATCTAAGGCGAGTCATCCCAAACTAGATTCTCCAACACCAATTTGAATAGTGATGAAGAATCTGAACCCTATGACCTTTGAGGCTAAGACCGACATTCTTCGATCCCACCTTCCCTTTCAAGCCGAATTCATCACTATGATCCATGCATCTTCACCAAAGTGGAAGACAGATCCCACCTCACCCTACCTTACCTCTGCCCAAGTAGCATGTTATGGAGGAGTTCAAGCTCAACTGATCTGACTTGTCTGAGATTGAATCCGAGTCCGAGTCCGAGTCCAAATCCAAATCCAAATCCAAATCCAAATCCAAATCCAAATTCGAGTTTGAGTCCATATTCAAAGTCCAAGTTTGAGTTTGAGTATGAGTCTGTCATTTTTATTCTTCTTCTATTTTGTACTATCTTCTCATTTTGTAATAAAATATTTATGTTTTTTGTGAACTTTTCTATTCTCATCTTTCTTGTTTAAGTCTAAATAGTTGGGTAAAACAAATGAATAAATAAAAAATATAATGGATTTTGGTAAACATTTGCATTTTAGCATGAAATCCACCATGATTTGGACAAATCAAAATTCAGGGTATTCTTATGCCCGCATCAGTTGCCGCTTCACCAGCTCCCAACCAAAGGATAGTCGAGATAATAAAGAATACCAAGTGATGATCTCTTCAGTTGGAGCAGTCGAAGTAAAAGACAATCCAATGAAGTTACCTATTGTACTTTTGAGTAATCAAACACAACACCTCAATAAGGGGCAACAATCTCAAAAAGGACCTAATATACTCACAAGGTTTCTCTCTAGATCAAGAATTCAATGGAATGGTCTAGACAAAGGTCAGATTCCCAAGATGAAGGAAAGCAGTAGCCCAAATCATGGTGGAATAATTTTTAAATGCTAAAATTAATTGATTAGCTCGCTAAGTTGAAAATCCAAAAGGGCGGCTTAGGCAAAAGTTAAAGTAAGCTCGTCAAATTGAAAACCCGAAAGAGTGGCCCGGGCAGAAGTTAGAGCTAAAAAAAAAGAGTCATCCTAGTCAAATCATTATGTCCCTTATGCCCTTATCCCACATTAAAGGCATATCTTCCTAAATCATCATCCTTCGGCTGATCCCTCATTAGGGGCACACCTTCCGAATCATCTTTTGTCAATCCGTCACAAGCATGTCCTTCATATCGTCTTCTATTAATCTGTCACGTTGCCCTTATTAGGGGCATATCCTTCTTGCAATAAGTCATGTTGCCCTTATCATTCACTAGGGGCATATCCTTCATGTCATCCATCATGTCTTTTAGCTTAAGCAGCTAAGTGGCCCTTATCATTTCAGTAGGGGCATATCATTCCTGTCGCCTATCACTTCTCTTAGCTCAAAAATCTAAATAGATCTTATCATCTATCAAGAAGCACATTTTTTGAGTCGTTGTCTAAATCAATCCAGTGTCTCCCCAAGAGTCCTGTCACTCTAAGAGTCTTTTCAATCTCAGACAATAAGATAAGTTATGCTTATTTTCTCCATAAATCATGCTATGATAGCAAAATCATACAAACTCCCCAACATTTTTCAGAAGGTCCAACCTACCATCCTTTCAAACCCAGGTCTCCTTGATAAAATCTCATCTTCTAAGGGCCAAGCCTACCAAAATCCCAAGTTTCTCAAGACTTATGATCCTTGAAGCCCACTTTCCTTGGCAAAGCCAAAGTCGAGCCATGACTCCCAAGGCCTATCATTCTCAAGTTGATTAAAAAGGGCCCGAACCAGTCAAAACCCAAATCATACCATCCTTCTAAAACCAAGCCTCTTTGGCAAATCATATCATCCCTAAAGTCCAAAGTACTTTGGACAAGTAAAATCAGGCTTGTAAATCATCCCTAGCTTAATACTCATCAAAGGGCAAACCTTAACTTATGGGCCATACGAAGCAAGCCTATAAATCCCTTGGGCCGATGATTATTGAGCTAACTTTAGGCAGCCCAACTGGTCAGGACTATGTTCGAAGGGGCAAACCAGTTAGTCAAATCACCTCTAAAAAGCCATGTCTAAAGGCAGACTCTTAACATATAGGTCACAAAAAACCAACCCACAATCTTCACTTTTGAAAAGGCCAAATCTAACTAAGCCTTCCTACCTAATCTTCTCCTGAGATAAACCTAACCTAGCTTTACAAAATAATCTCCTCCAAGGCCAAACCTAACCGAGCCTTCTAACCTAATTTTCTCCAAGGCCAAATCTAACCAAGCCTTTTTACCTAATCTTCTTCGAGGCTAAACTTGACCTAGCCTTCCAAGATAATCTTTTGCAATGCCAAACCTAACCAAGCCTTCCCACCTAATCTTCTCCAAGGCTAAACCTGACCTAGCCTTCCAAGATAATCTTCTCTAAAGCCAAACCTAACCGAGCCTAATCTTCTCCGAGGCTAAACCTGACCTAGCCTACCAAGATATTCTTCTAGGCAAAATAAGACTGAGCCTTCCTAACAATGACCTCTGCGAATGCAAAACCTGACATAGCCTTCCAAGATAATCTTCTAGTCCACACTTGACCGAGCCTTCCAGGATAACCTTCCAGGCCACATCTGATTGAGCCTTCCAAGCATGACCTCTTCCAAGGCCAAAACCCGACCTAGCCTTCCAAAAATAACTTCTTCCCAGGCCGATAAGCCCATGGCCTTCAACCATCCTTGGGTTTCCCATCATCTCCAAGCCAAACAATCAACCTAAGGTCGAATAACTGAGCTACTTTCTTTCATCTTTCTAAAATAGAGGCACCTTTATCCCAAAAGATTAGCACTCTCATACTAGGGTTTAAGGTATCCAATTTATAATTTTTTCATAGTCAGATGCATTTCACACTAAACAGGTCGCCAAATCAAAGCTCCTAAAACAAGATAGATCATCAATCCGAACTCCTGAAGTAAGACGGATCATCAATCTGAACTCCTAAATCAAAACGGATCATCAATACGAATTCCTAAGACAGATCATCAATCCAAATTCCTAAATCAGGACTGACGATCAACCAAGTCATAGGGTCCTCCACCCAAACCAATCAAATTTTAACTTTAGAATCAGACCCATCCTAGGATAGCCTTATGATCCATACTTTAAATCTGAATTAGGTGTCCCTTCTAGAATCAGACCTATCCCAAGTAGGCTGAGAATATCACTTTCATTCCAAATTTTTCCAAAGATAAGGAATATGACTCTCCCAAAGATACTGGGAGCAAGCTTTTTTTATCAATCAATCCACCTATAAATATCTAGCAATAATTACCTAGACATCCCTATGGTTCCTTTTCCATTTCCATATCATCATCCACTCAGAAACATCTAATTTCTCAATTAGGCATCAATTTGGTTCCCATTTCCATCCTTATATACCTTAAAGTCAAACAAATCCTTCACCCATACATGTCTAAC
The DNA here is from genome assembly GCA_949750685.1 of Vernicia montana. Lineage (NCBI taxonomy): Eukaryota > Viridiplantae > Streptophyta > Magnoliopsida > Malpighiales > Euphorbiaceae > Vernicia > Vernicia montana. The sequence continues at coordinate 9,753 of CATKHJ010372785.1, read as the reverse complement.
CTAGACATCCCTATGGTTCCTTCCCCCGCCTTTTATCCAAGTCAGTCTCATCTTTCACCTAAAAAATATCTAGCCGCTGACCTAGATATCCCTCTAGTTCCTTTTTCCGCTTTCATTTATCGATCAACTTTTATCCATAAATGTTTAGAAACACCAAAACATCCCTATGGTTCCTTTTTCCATCATTCAATCATTTATGTCACCCAAAATATATCCAAACACTGACCTAGACATCACTTTGGTTCCTTTTTACTATCCCTTTCTCCAAGTTCACTATCATCAAAATCGCCTTATAGACAAATGCAATTTTGATGAGGGGGCAACTATGAACCCTTAATTTAGTACCCCGACATTTGGTTGGACCTAAAAAATCTTTGGCGAAAGTGCAACGATGAATTGAAAGAAAAACAGACGAAAATAGGCTCAAATTATGAAAGCGGCAGTGTGGTTACTGCAGGGTAGCTCTGTGGTACCGCAGGGCCTGCTTGTGATCACCGCAAGTGCTTCCTGCGGTACTGCAAAGCCAATGTGCGGCTACCAAAGTGCTGCCGTAGGCAGGCTCTGCAGTACTGTAGAGCTCCTTTGCGGCAGCAACTCTGAAATTCGCAAATCCCACATCGAAATTCATGCAAATCATCCCTAGCCCCTTCCACTATATATTTAGACCTCCCAACTCAGTTTTTTGACAACCTGGACTTGCTTGATCAGCCTGTGATCTCAAAGCAAGCCTAAAATATTCTTTTTGCTTGGTCCACTAAGGAACGAGCTCCATAGTTTTAATTTTTTCTTTTATTTTTATTTTTGCTTTGCTATTGTTCCTTGCTTTGCAAAAAAATTGGGTTGCGATTTCCCGAGCCGACCAGTCAAGTCAAAAGCTTCTCGCCATCCGAGGCTAGTTCCCCGCCATTCGAGGCAAATCCTCCGAGGCAAGTCTGCCGCTGACCGAGACAAGTCTACTCTATCTCAAAGGCACACGAGTGCAAGGTAAACATCTTTTCCTTTTCCTTTTCATTATTTATTTTTCCCTCATTAGGATTCTCTTCTTCCCCTTTGGGCTCCTTGCCTAATTCTCTTCTACTCCCAACTCTTTTAATTGATTCACTTAGGTTAGTTAATTAAAATCTGAAATAATTAATTCATTTTGGTAATTAATTAAAATCAATCCAATCAATCAACTCAACTCTCAAATTAACTAATCAATCAAAACATGATAAAAGGTTAGACTAAAACCACTTCTTAAGAAAGGAGAACTGCGTGGGTTCTGATTCCCATTCAAAGGGATATATAGGCATGCTTGGTCCAAGCATCGAATCTAACTAAAACTAACCAACTTCCCCCCTCATCACCTTCTTCACTTTAATTTAATTTCATTTAGTTTGTTACATTGATTTTATTAGGATTAGTTTGGGGAATATGTGACTTCTCTAGAATTCATAAGGGCTAGAGGAGGTATCCCCTAATTTAGATTGTTGTTGTAACTTTAACTTATATTTCTCTTTCTTTTATTTTCTCCTTATTTTGTTTATTTACATAATTATGCATTTGTTATATTGTACATAATTCATGAAATCAATTTTCAAAGCCACAATTTTATTAAATGCCAAACTAATTAAAATAAATCGAAAACCTAGTCCCGAATCCTCTTTGGTTTCGAGGCTAGTGATCTTTTTCCTTTGGGATATTAAATGGAGTCAATTTGGGTTTTTTCCTTAATCTTTTCCCAATTAAAATAAAATTAAGTTGGCGATTGTAAAGCACTTTTCAAAATCAATCAATCTAAGACCGAGGGCTTCATCGTGAGTCTTTTCCCAAATGTGCATTTCGATTCCCTTTAGCGGATCGGACGATGCTCGGGCGAGGCCTCACAACAATTAATTTCTATTTTACTTTTAATAATTAATCAAAAGGAAATCTATAAAAATTCATATTTTTTTTAATTAGTCATTTTCATGAAATATTTTATTTACCTTAAATACATCTATCAATTTAAATTATAAATATAAAATAAAAACAAATAAATATACTTTCTTATAAAAACATGAATTTTAAAATTTATAAAATTTGTGGTTATTACAAATCAAGTAAACCAGAGTGTCAAATACTAAACTAGGAGGTCAATATTTATAGGCTGAGGGGGTAGGGGAGTGAGTTTGGAGAGTTCTGATGTGGGATTTGGTGCAAAAGAAGGTTGAAAATTCAGAGAAGGACGTCAGCTACTGCATGGTGTCCTTGCGAACCTGCGGCAGCCGCAGTCAGCCCTAGGGTACCATAGGGCCCCCCTACGACAGTCGCATGGCATTTGCCCGTTTTCAATAATTTTGGCTCCCGGAAGTCTGTTTTATGAGCCTAAGTGCTTCTAGGATTTGTTTGATGCAAAAGGGTGCAAAATTAAAGGTTCACAGCTACCCCCTTATCAGAATTGTCCTGTCTGGTAAACAATTATGATAACCTGGGAGATTTTAACTAATTTTGGTAAAAGAGATGATCCCGGTCTATTTTGGGAGGTCCAGTTTGATGTTTAAATCAGTTTTAGACATATTGGGCCCTTATCAGAATTGTCATGTTTGTTAGGTGATTCAGATGAGTGTGAACTTGGGGAGAATTTGATTGATTTTGGTAAAAGAGATAGTCCCAGTTTATTTCGAGAGATCTGATTGATGTCTAGGTCAGTGTTTAGACATTTTGGGTAAAGGAAATGGTCTCGGTTTGTTTCGGGTTAAGACTCTAAGTATAGTGTGAAGTACATTCTAAGTTTGATCTAGGCATGCAAAAATTTGAATGTATTTATGAATTGGATACCTTGAACCGACGATGGGTCACTATGGTATTAGGGTGTTGATCTTCTAATAGGAAGGTGCCCCCACTTCGAAAAAATGAAGGAAGGTGGCTTGGTCAGTTTGTTTGGCCTTGGGTTGATTGGCTTAGAGACGATGGAATTGAAGTCATACTCAGTCTGGGTCGGGAATGAAATTAGTTGAAGGTTGGTCAAAGGATGAAGGTTTATCAGTTTGGGCTTTTCAAAGGTGAAGGATGGTTGGCTTTACTTCAGATATGATGTTAAAAGTCATAGCCATAAGGAACTTGTGGGTTTACTTTGTGTGGCCCATGGGTTGCCCCCTGATATGGATTCTAAAGACTTTTTGTGCCAATCAATTTGGGCTTAAAGGAAGATTAGGCTAAGGATGGTTTGCAGAGTTTGATCAACATTGGTTTTTTCTTTGCCAAGGGACTTGGGCTTTAAAGGATGATAGGATTTGCCAAGAACACTTGGGCTTAAAGGATAATAGGATTTGCCAACGAAACTTGGGCTTTAAGGATGATAGGATTTTCCAAGGAAACTTGGGCTTCAAGAATGATAGAATTTTCCAAGGAAACTTGGGCTTCAAGGATGTTAGGATTTAGTTTTGCCAAGGAACTTGGGCTTTAAAAGATGGTAGGATTTGGAAGACATGATGGATTTTGGTTCTACCAATAAATTTGGGCTTTAAAAGATGGTTTATAGGGGCCCTTTGAGAGGTTTTACCAACTTTGATTTTGCCAAGGGACTTAGGCTTCAGTGATGGTTAATGGTCTATCCATAAATGGTATGGATCTTGTGGATTGAACCTTTAAGAAGTTTTTTTTTTTTTTTTTTGAGATATGATTGGTTTTGCCAGGAAATTAGGGCTTCAAGGAATGATAAGTTGAAATTTTTGAGAGGTTTTTAGGAGGTTGTATGATTTTGTTGTTGTAGCATGATTTATGGAGAAAATAAGCAGAGTTATCTTACTGTCTGAGATTGAAGAGACTCTTGGAGTGACGAGACTCTTGGAGTGAAGCTTTGTTAGCTAGATTTAGTGGGATTGATGCAAAGGACAATGCTTAGACGGGCAAAACAGGTTGTTTGATTTGAAGGATGATTAGGAAGATTTGCCTCTTGATGATGAATCCACATCTTAACTGCTTTAGCTATGAGATGACTTGAAAGGTGTGGATGACTCTAGGAAGGTAGAGACTACTTAGCTACTTTAGCTAAGAGATAGGATGATGACTTTCATATGCTGAGTATTGACTCGAAATAGTTTCTGTGAATGCTTATTTTTCAACCCTGGAGCCTAATGATGAGAAACGGTTTGTTTCTGTTTAGAGGTTGGTTCACAATGTGGTTTTTGCGTTAAATTGAAAGGATTTTTGGACTTAATTGAAAATGATTTGGAAAATAATTTGACTTGGAGTCCAATTGGATTTCTTTGGTTTTAATGTGTTAAAATTTCAAAATTTGGAGGATCAAAAGACTTTTAAAATATATTTTTAATTAAAAATGATAAAAAAGAAGAAAAAATAAATAATAAATAAATTGAAAAATCCTAACTTCAAAAAATCATATAAATTCATTCTTTTCTCCATTTTTGCAGAGGGGGCCATTTTTTTCCTAATCTAAAAAACTACTCCTATGAATTTCTAAAACTCTCTCTTAACTCTTTCAAAGGCCATTTTCCAACAAAAGAAAAAAAGAAAACACAAAAGTGAAGAAACTTAAGAACTATTGTGAATCAAGAACGAGTAAGGTATGGTTTAAAATGTTTGCCTGAGGGCTAAATGCTCACCTACCAAGGACTCCCATTGCATCAAATCCTTCAATGGATTTGATTTAGCCAAGGGATAGGTAGTTTAAAGGAGGATTTTTAATTTAATCGATCTTTATTTGCTTTATTTCAATATTGTTATAATCATCATGTTTACCATCATATCCATCTTAATTCCATGTTTAATCTTCTATTTATGTTGTTTAATTTGATACTTTAATCATCTTGGGTGAATTGGAATCAATTAAGACAAGTTCTTAATTGATTCCTCATCCAACTTCTATTTAATTTAATTATTTGCATTATTTGGTGTTTTTCATGTTCTTATTACCTTTAGCATGTTCAACCTTTTGTTTTATGCATATTTCTCTTGTTTAATTGTTATTCTTGTTAATCCGTGTGAGAAAAAGGGGATTAAAACTTGTTTTTAATCAAGCCTTTCTCTTATTTCCATTAATTTGATGTTAATCATTCTATTCATGTAAAATATGTTATTTTATTGTTTATTATGTTCATCATATTATTTTAAAGGTGGCAATTGGACCCGGACCTGTGGATTATTGCCCCGGAGTCAACCCAATCGGGGCAGATTTTTCAACTGTTGATCGGGGTCGGGTCAATTTTTGGGGAAAATCAAAATGTTCTGTAAAGGGGATGGGGCGGGGCGGTATTTATATACCCTGCCCCGAACACGCCCCAGTATAAAATTTTATATTTTATATTATATATATATACTTGTTTTTAATTTATTAGTCTTTTTGAATAATACAGTAATAAACTTTAGTTGTATTACTTATTACAATTATGCCATCTAATATAAAGATAAACAATAACCATTAACCCTAAAACTCACATTAACTGTAAAACTCTCCATCTGAGCTGTCATTACCCAAGTCTCTGGCATTGGCAAACAAGTCTTCCTAACCAGTGACCTCTTCATGACTTCATTCTCTTTTTTAAGGCTGAATATAATATAAGTTTTTTAAGCCTATTTAAAGCCAAGAATACGATTTTTCGGGTAAGATTTAAATGGTATTGACTATTTTTGTTGGTTTACTTAATTTTGAGATTAGAAATAAAAACACCTTTTGATGATTGTTATTATACTTAATAAAATAGTGATAAAACTCAATCAGTAGCAGCATAATGTGTTATTTCGCACATAGACATAGGGAACAATATAACCTATGGGTCCACCTATAATAATTGAATATTGATAAGCCATTTGATAAAGAAACAATATTAAAATTGAGGACATGCAGCTCACATGATGAAGCATGTGGTTTTGTTAAGCCACTTGACAAAAAAAAAAATTATTAAATTAAATTAATAAAAAATGTTGTTAGTTTATTAATTGGTTTCTCTAATTGTAACTTCAAAATGACTAAATTAAGATTCTTATGTTTTATTAGGTACAAACATGGATGATAATTCAAGCCCACCCACAAAATTGGAAGATTCTTCACAAGGAACACAAGATAACGTAGGCTCTAATTCATGCACTCTAAGTGAAATTGTGGCAACTTCAGAGGCAGAGCAAGCAAATTTAGAAGATACAGGAAGTAAAAAAAAAAAAAAGCTTAAAAGTGTTGTGTGGTTACATTTTGAGAAGAAAAAGGTTAATGGGCTAGATAAGGTTGAATGCAAATATTATCATAAATTACTTGGTGGAGATTCTAAAAATGGAATAACGCATTTACATGATAATTTTAAGCGTTGTCCAAGGCGCACCATTGCTGATATAAGGCAAATGGTTTTGATAAATAACCTTTAAAAAAAAGGAAATGAGTTATTATTCATTTGATTAAGACACTGTGAGGCGAGAGCTTGCAAGCATGATTATCATGCATGAATACCCTCTTACTATTGTGGAGCATGTTGGGTTTAGAAGGTACACTATGGCTCTTTAACCTTTATTTGATGTTCCTTCAAGAAATACTATGAAGAATGACATATTAAAGATTTTTTTATGGGAGAGCGAAGACAATAAAGCTTTTGGAAGCAAATGAAAGCAAAGTGGCTATAACAACGAATATGTGATCATCAAGCAATCAAAAAAGAGGATTCATGGCTATTACTGCCCATTTCATTGATAGTTGTTGGGAAATGCAAAGTCAAATATTAAGGTAATTTCTTCATTGGTTGCTTGATATAAGTAGTGTTTGAAATATTAATTATATAGTTTTTTAGCTATATAATGCGTGAAATTATTAGATAATATAATTATCCTTGATTTTTCTAGGTTTATGTATATGCCTTCTCCACATACAAGTGAAGTACTTTTTGAGACTTTATTGGATTGTTTGATGGATTGGAGTGTTGATATTAAATTATCTACTATTACAGTAGATAATTGCATTACGAATGATGCTTTGATGGGTTTAGTCAAGAATAAATTGGATAGAAGTAAATTAATAAAATCTGGTTCCTTGCTACATATGAGGTGTTGTGCGCATATATTGAACTTAATTGTAAAAGATGGACTAAATATTATTCAGAATGGGATTAATAATATTCGTGAAAGTGTGGTTTATTGGACTGCAACCCCTAAAATATATGAAAGATTTGAGGAAGCTGCCCGACAATTGCGAATTCCAATAACTAAAAAGTTAGGTCTTAACTGTCCAACTAGGTGTAATTCTACATTTTTAATGCTTCGAACTGCTATTTTATATAAAGATGTGTTTTGTCAACTAAACAATGTGAGTCTAACTTTAAGACTTTACCAAGTGATGATGATTGGCAATTTGCTGGGGAAATTTATGGGAGATTGGAACTATTTTATATTGTGATTGAATTATTTTCAGGAACAAAGTATCCCACTGCTAATATGTATTTCCCTAATATTTGTGAGATTAAGCTAGAATTGTCAGAGTGGCTTATATCTGAAAATGAAATTATTTCTAAAATGGCAACCACTATGTTGGTCAAATTTGAGAAATATCGGGGAGTTATTCATGAGATAATGGGGGTTGCTGTTGTTTTGGATCCAAGATATAAGATGACATTACTTGAGTACTATTTTCCTAAAGTTTATGGAAGTAATTATTCAGTCCAAATTGTGAATATATGTCAGCTTTTTTGTGAATTGATAAATTATTACCCAATCGGACCACAATTTTGAAGGTGGTGGAAGTGATTCCACAAACGTGGATGTTACTCATTCTAATAAAGGGAAAGATAAGTTGTTAGATTATGATTTGTTTGTGAGGGAAAATAAAAGAGCTAGAACTTCATATATTAGGAAAGAATTAGATAATTATCTAGAAGAAGAAGTCTTACCAAGATTTGCAGATTTTAATATTTTATTATAGTGGAAGATACATGGAATCAAATATCCTACCCTTCAAGCTATTGTAAGAGATATATTAGCCATTCTTGTGTCTACGGTTGCTTCTGAGTCTGCTTTCAGTACTAGTGTGCCTACATCGTAGTAGGCTTCATCCAAATACATTAGAGGCATTGATGTGTACTCGAAGTTGGCTTTGGGCTGTTGAAAACAAAGGTAATACCATTATTTCTTTTTTTTTTTATTATTTTTTCTTCTATATATGGCCGAGATTTCTTTTTATTCTATAATTTTTATTACGTGATTTTTTAGATTAAGAATCACAACATTCAGATAGGTATGCCACCATATATGATGACATGGACTCAGATGGTGAAGGAATTTTAACAATTGAAAATTTATTTGAACTTTTAAGATATGAATAGAATAAGTAATGTATGATTTTTCATAAATGCAAGAACCATTACTAACTAATGATGGACACTTGATGGAGCATAGATGCTACTTTCATTACCTGAATTGTTTTTAGTATAACAAACATATTTTATTTGCTTGGGATTTTGTACGTTGCATGGACTGTATTAGTTTAGTTTTTTTTTTTGGCAAGAAAGGTAGTATTCCAGGCTGTATTAGTTTAGTACTTATTTTTATTACTATTTAATAGAAACATTAGTTCAGTACTTGAACTTTTTTTTTTTTTTTTTTTTTTTGCAGTAAGAACTCTTTTTGTTGGACATATTATAATTGCACATTTTATTTGGATATTCACTTCAGTTTAGGTACCAATTAATGTTATTATCTTACATTATTATTGTGTACACAATGCACAATTGATAAATTAAATTTTAAAAATATTACACTTTTAATTTCTGAAAATATCAGTTCAAAAGAAAAAAAATCTGAAAATATAAAATTAGCGAGGCATTGGGTTGCGGGCGGGGATCCCCGACCCCGTATGGGGCAGGGATGGGGACTTGCTTTTTTCCCCTCCAGGTGTCACATCTCACTTTTGGGATGGACAGTCCTAGGGCATAGGTGTGCCACCGAAAACCCGTAGAACCCAACTCTTTTTAGAATACTAATGTAACTTCGGCGGCATACTGGCAGTACATTCACATTTCCCCAAGATCAAACCTACAAGGAAATAGAACACTCCCAATAATCCCTTCTTATATCCTCAACACCATTTAAGGCATAAATTATCTCACAATCACCATTACACATTACCAACTTGAATTTATTATATTTTGTTCTATCATTTATATTTATATACCATATCACACTCATATCATATTAAGTATCATGGAGACACTAGATAATATCTTAAACAGCATCATATAAAATCACATTTACAAATTTTTCCTGTATTATATTTACATAACTAGTGTAAAATATCGGCTAAAACCTCCAGTGGCAAGTGATGTAGGATACTTGCGCTGAGAATCCACTAACCTGAAAAAAAAATAAGAAAAAAGGGGTGAGATTCAAATCTCAGTGAATATATAATAAATAACCGGGCACAACAATTTGGAGACATTAATATGATCATTGGTTGAAGGGGTTATCACAATAAATAGTCAACAAATTTCCAAATTAATACAATTGATGATTCAGCAGAAATTATAATCAAATTCCTTTGAATTAAATTCACATATCTCATATAAAATAGTACTGCAAGACTCACAGATTTCATGTTACATATTAAGGCACAAGGTTAGCTAGATCCTGTGGCTAGGGCGTTCAAATACCTCCTAGCAAGGTTCAAGTCACTGTGCACAGAGTTCGATGATCCCCACACCGAAAGAAGGAAATTTTTGCTTTTTGGCTTGTGTCAGGGTTCAAATCAAATATACAATTCACATATAGAAAGTCAATTTCACATATAATGGATCAATTAGG
>CATKHJ010372764.1:0-11179 GCA_949750685.1 Vernicia montana | reverse complement strand
TAAAAATATAAGCAATTGCTTAATAATAATAATAATAATTATTATTATTATGCAATTAAATATTTCAATTAATATTCAAAATAAATTTGAGACCGTTGCATAAAAATATAGGACATTTTTGCCCCCTGCATAGGAGTCCTTTTAGATTTTATTCCAAAAGGTTGAGCATGCATGAATAATTTGCAAGTTCAAAATAAATAATAATAATAAAGAAATATTTATTTCATGTGCAAGGAAATAATTATTATTTCATTTAAACAATCTCTTTAATTATAGGCTTAAAAAATAAATTAATAAATAAATATAAATTTAATCTCAGAAAAATCAGTCCGTATTTGAAGCGGTGTTGTAAATATGAGTTCTAAATACTCTTCTAAAGCATTATATTAAACAAAAGGTATTTTTTATGATTATTTTGTTTTTAATAAAGTAAACTTACTTTATTTTATTAATCATTACGAAAAAAATAGCTCTTTTATGAAAAATCACAATCTTCTTAAATTTTTTTCGTAAATTAGACTATTTTTTCGTAAGTATTTTTGATTCCGAAAAAAGTTTTAATTTTATGAAAATATAATTTATTTTGTGTAAAATAATAACTTTATAAAAAAAGTTCTTAAATTAACAAAAAAGTTCGTAATTACAAAAAAAATGGCTCTCTTACAAAAAATCACAATCTTCTTATATTTATTCGCAATTCTTCTTAGTTGCAAAAAAATTTTAATTTTACGAAAATATGACTTATTTTGTGTAAAACAATAACTTTACGAAAAAGTTCATAAATTAACAAAAATAAATAAATAATTTCATAATTATGAAAAAAATAACTCTCTTACGAAAATTTACAATTTTCTTATATTTTTTCGTAAGTAAAATTATTTTTTTGTAATTCTTCTTAATTGCGAAAAAATTTAATTTTATGAACATATGACTTATTTTGTGCAAAACAATTACTTTAAGAATAAGTTCCTAAATTAACGAAAAAGAAAAATAATTTTATTAATTTATTTCATTTCGTTAATTTCATTAATTTTATAAAGTTAATTTCATAAAGTTAATTAATGAAATTATTTCGTTAATTTTGTAAAGTTAATTAATGAAATTATTTTGTTAATTTCGTAAAGTTAATTATCAAAATTATTTCGTTAATTTTATAAAGTTAATTAATGAAATTATTTTGTTAATTTCATAAAGTTAATTATCGAAATTATTTTTCTACATTATTTCGTTAATTTCATAAAATTAATTAATTAAATTATTTTATTTATTAATTTTGAAATTTTTTCATAAAGTTATTATTTTACACAAAATAAATCATATTTTCGTAAAATTAAAACATTTTTCGCAACTAAAAAGAATTATGAAAAAATAATTTAATTTACGAAAAATATAAGAAAATTGTGATTTTTTATTAAAAAAAAACCATTTTTTTCATAAAATAAAATAAAGTAGATTTATTTTGATTTTCAACAGAGTAACCGTAGAAAACACCTACATAATTGTATTACTTACATTAAAAGTCTGAACAATTTTCTTTTATTTTATGCGGCAAGAAAATAAATAATTTCCATAAGCCTTTCCTAAAAATACTTCAATTCAGTATTTTAATTAATAGTGAATCAATCTGAGTTCTTCAATATCATAGTAGTAGGAGGATCCACCTTTTTCAACAGCCTTCCTTGCCATCTTCTTAAGACTAGTTTAATTTGCGGAATAAAATATACAAGAAATAGAATAATTATTCTTAAGAAATAGAATAGATTAAAAATAAAATAATTATTGCAATTTCATAATTTAGTTCATAACATAAAATAACTATTATATTCCATATGATAATACCCTTATAAATTAATTTCATTATGAATATTAAAATTAAATATAATTTTATCAAATTTTATTTAAGAAATAATTTAAATGCATAATAAATAAAAATTTTATTTGATTTTAAATTTAAAAAAATAAAAAATATTTTTTTAATTAATTACCTAAATTAATTTCTTATTCTATTTACTCAATTTTTTTTTTTTTTTTTTGCAAAAAATTGATAAAGGGAGTTAAAATTTTAAAATAAACAGTAATATATATATAATGAAAATCTAAAAATCGAAAATGGAAAGCAAGGTAACAATGGTGAGTTTGAATATGCTAATTTTTTTTTAAGAGTAAAAATAAAAATACTCTATTTTATAGTTTAAATAATACTAATTCTTTAATTTTTTGTGAAATATGTATTCCATCAAAATAGTGGAATTGTAATTTTAAAAAATTAGTATTTTTTTATCTAAAATTTAAATTAAAATAAGAAATAATTAATTTTTACATAATAACTATTTTATTTATAATCAATTCCATGAACTAAATATAATCTAATTTCTTTAGCTTTGCTTCTCATTTCTTCAGCTTTTTCGCTTTCCATTATTTGAATTATAGGCTTCTCTAAAGCCTCACTCTCAACATTATCTCCATACCATGTCCATTGTTGAACACCAGCACTTATACCAACTTTCAGTACTTCTATAACTAACTTTTCATTATAAAATTGCTCAGCTCCAACTAGCCATGGAATCATTGGAACCCCCTGCAGTTATTGCTTCAATTGTAGAGTTCCATCCACAGTGAGTCACAAAATCCTCCTATTGCTTCATGTTCAAGAATCAATACTTGCAGTGTCCATCCTCTTATAATTAGTCCCTTACCTATAGCAACGAATGTAAAATCAAATATTTTGGATGGGTTGAATTAAAAGAAAAAGCTTATACTAAAAATATAATAATTTTTCATAATTCTTGTTTCTTTATAAGGAATTCATTTAATTGAGTAAAATAAAAAAAAATTAATATATATATATATATATATTAAAAAACCAATTTAGTGACGGACAAAATCCGTCGCTAAAGGTCATTAGCGACAAATTTTATTCCTTGTTAAATTTGTCCTTGCTAATGCTTTTAGGGATGATTTTTTTTTGTCCTTCGCTAATTTAGTGACGAATTTTTTCCTTAGCAATGGACATTATTGTGGAGCAAGGCTTGCTCCATTAACGACAAATTGAGTTTTTAGCAACGGACGCTAATCCATCCCTAATTTTTATTTTTTTAATATTTTTTATTTAAATTAATTGTCCCATTTTTAAATTTAAATTTAAATTTAAATTTTCTTTAATATATTTATTGTCTTTTCTTTAATATATATTTTAATTTAATTTTTTATTAATTGTCTTTTTTTCTTTAATATATTAATTTTCTTTAATATATTAATTTTTATTTTCTTTAATATATTAATTTTCTTTAAATTAATTGTCCAATTTTTTTTATGTCCAATTAATTTTTATAAATAATTATAATTATAATAAAAAGATAAGAGGATAAATGAAGAAACAATGATAATAATAATAATAATAATAAATAATAGAAAAAAATGAAGATAAATAATAATAGAGAAAAAAAAGAGGGAGAGAAAAAAAAAGTGATAAAGAGAAAAAAAATGATATAGAAAAAAAAATAAGAGTGTGTAATACCCCAAGTTAGTATATATATTTTTTAATCATGTTTATGTGTATACGTATGAGTTACGAGTCATGTGATATGTATGTTATGAGTTATATTCATGAGTATTTATGAGTTGTAAGTTGCATGCTAAGTGTATGTGTGGGCTATGTATTGAGATTTAGACTTAAAAATTGTGATTTTTCCCCAAATTTTGCTATTGAATGAAAGTCACGGCGGTGACGTGAATGTTGCGGCGGTGACTTGAAGATTAAACTTCAGAAATCGCTATTGGATGAAAGTTGAGACCGTGAATTTCAAAGTTGGGCCGTGAGTTTCAAAGTTGCTACCATGAACTTCATAATTACGGCGGTGATGTATATGTGAATAGTAGCATGAACAGTAACGTGGACTGACGAGTTGTGGCTGTAACTCTAAGGATTACGCCTGTAACTTAAAAGTTACGTCCGTAACTTAAAGGTTACGCCTGTAACCTGTGTCAGGGACAGAACCAGAAAATCAGCTATATAAAGAGATTTAAGCTCCAAATTCATTTCATTCAAGCCATTTCAGAGTTTCTAACCCTATTCTCTCTAGAGAAACACCAAATCCAATAATCATAAGTGCTAAGGAGCTTCATTTATTGCTTCTTCTTCATCAATTAAGGATATAGGGATTGCAAAAGCTCTTTGTTCTTCATCCATTATTGAAGCAATTAAGAAGAGGTAAGTTAGGGTTTTGGTTTTCCTTTATTTTCTTCATATGAGTCTTAGTCTAAGGTGAGACTAGAATATGTTAGCATGTATATAATGATTTAAGAGCATGGATTGTATGTATTTGTTATTTGTATATGTATATATGAATAGCTCAACTTAGGAGGCATTATGAGAAGGGTTATGATTGTCAAGAGTTGATGTGATAGAGGATTCTTTAAGTGATATTAAAGCTTTTTTTTTTTTGGCAAAGGTGAGTAGAAAATATACTACTATATTTGTTTTTGTTATCCTAAGGCTTAAAGCCTATTTATTGATAAACTACCATGAGTATGAGAATGTGAATGAGCTATTGAAACCAAAATTACCATATTATTGAACTACATTGTTTCATGAGAATTCCATAGCATAAGAATATGAGAACCATATAATATTTATATACTTATGAGTACGAGAACCTCAATTTTTCTTATCTATATATATATTGAGGAACCATGAGTCTTAAAGCAGAAACCCCTAACTAATGTGGGTAATACATTAGACATTGTGCACAGTGTAACCCAATGGATAGAGTATAATATTCTACCCCTATCTAAGAAGGGTAAATTGTCTTAGACATGAAGTAATATCAACTTCATGTTATTTACGAGGTACGAGGAGAGCATGCGTAACAACAAGCCTCTGCTCTATATATAAATTTACGAGGTACGAGGGAAGTCTCCGCTCCTAAACTGTTTGATTTCTGCTAAATTATTATGAATTACCTAATGAATCCTATGAGTTATACCTTATTTGTATGTTAATATCTATATGTTATGAATCTATTTATGAGCTATGATTCCTTTATAAGTCATATTCATATCTAGTTATTCATTATACTTGTTATTTGACCTATATGAGCCAGGTGAATCCAATTGACACATTGTAAACCACTTGATGAGTTATGAGACAATATCATCCTTGTAAGCTAGCCTTGTAGTACCTAGCCTCACAAGTATGGTAGTATATTCTTTACTCACTGTTTTATCTCATTAGTGATTTTATTTCTCAAGAGATTAAAAGTTCATCAGATCGGCTCTTCAGGCATCCTTCTTCCCAGAGAACCAAGTTGATAAATGTAATTTCTCCTTACTATTGTATATACTAGAAGTATACTTTAGTATTCCATGAGTGTTGAGAGGGTATATTCTTTTGGCCTATATAGCAATTACATGAATGATATTATATATATTGCTTATGAGAATCTATGTAATGATATGAGTATTATGGGACTTATAAGTATTAGCATGTGTATGTGATGAAACATATGAATATATGTATGTATTTAGGTTCTGATATTGGGATGTGTTATGTTAGTTGTTATGATGCCATGAAAATTGTATGCTTAGATGGTTTCTATAGGTTTTTAGTGGCCTTACGCCTACCCATACTTTAGGACCGTCACAGTCGTGATGTTGGGCTGTGATAGAGTGAGAGGAAGAAAGAAAATATTATAAAGAAAAGAGAAGAAAAAATGAAAAGAATGGAGAAATGAAAAAAGAGGGAAAAAAAATGAAAAAGAGAATAAGAAAGAAATAAATATAAGGAAATAAATGAAAGAAATAAGAAGAAAGAAAAAATGATGAAGAATAAAGAAGAGAAAAGAGTGGAAGAAATTAAAAAAAAATGATAAGAGAGAGAAAAAAAAATGATAAGAGTGAGAAAGAAAGTGATATTTATAAAGAATTAAATTTAGTGACGAAACATATATATATGCCAAAAACATCAAAATGCATAAGTTATTTATCTGTTATAATTGTAATAATTATTTATCATTAAATTTTCTTATTTGCTTAGGTTGAATAGAAATTGATCAGTCTTTGATCAAAATGAATGAAAGGTCGGATCTCTATTGGACTTGACTTATTGGGTCTGTAAGACAAACAAAGAGCATTAAGAGGCCGAGCCTTGTGTTTGGTGAAGGCCTTCCGATGCTTAAGTTAGCTTTGTAGTTATAAGGCTCTCCGGAAGAAGATGAACTTCCTTCAAGCTTATGAATATTTGAGTGAGAAGGAGATGGGAGAGCGAAGATTCAGCTACCACAAATTGAGGGTGCACTTCTCCTTTTATACTCGACTGTGTTCAATGCTGGGTTGATGAAAAGAGGTTGGTGGAGTGTGGGCATCTCAAGGGCAATCATGAAATGTTCTAGTTCGATTAGACCAGTGACAGGTTCCATTATCAGGTCGACCGATATGGTGCATGTACTTGATCAATGTTTGGACGGTGGCTTCACGTGTGGGTGTGAGAGGAGTGCCGCACTGGTCAATTTTTCCTCTGACATGTCTTACTGCACATGCTTAATGGGTGACAACTACTACATTCCTTTACCCCATGATTGCTTGGCCTTCGACAAGGATGACTGTCAAGGACGAGTCAGTGCTTCACCAGACAAGCTCTCAGCTCCAACTGGATTGGTTTCCCCAAATGGGTTTGTATTTCAGGATCATGATGTCACATCATGCCTTTGGGATAGATGGTCCTAGAGCATGGTAGGCCTAAAGCCACTGAAAACCCATATAACCCGTTACACTAACAACTCAACTGCAGTCTGGAGAAATGCCAGTTGTGCATACAACACTACCCAAGACACAAAACCTACAAATAAACAACACTTCCAATTAATCTCCTTTATATCCTCAACTCTATTACCAATACAAATCTTCTCAATATTTTTTTCATACGCATTAACATACATTTAAGGCCATTCTTATATATTAATTTCACATCTTAACTATTAACTGTACATTTATACATGTTAACTTATATTATTGTTTTTAGATTTCATCATTAACATCGCATAATTAAAAAGTTCTTAAGTTATCCATACTTTGCATATTACATATTACTGCCATTTAAGGTTCTTAAATTCCCATGAAGCATCTAGAAATATATTCAAATATTCACGACTTATATACAAATACAAGTAAGATACAAAAATAACTTTTCTTCATTTAACCTCGAGCTTCAAGTGAGGACGAGTACTTGAGCTCATTAGTTGGACTACTATCTTCCTGTAAAAAAAAAATAGGAAAAATTGGGATGAGTCGAATACTCATTGAGTAATAAATATACTATCATACATTGTTAGACTAGGTAATCAACGATATTTTACAAGATTGATACTAGTTATACTTTTTTTTTAAATATACTTTAAATATTGATCTCATGATTAAACAATGCCTGAAAATGAAACTCATATTTTGTAAACTCATTTTAGGAATTAAAATTCAAGAAGTAATTCATAAAAAATTTATAAAAATTCATAATAAAATTAAACTTTATAAAGATTCATAATAAAATTAACTGATTATCTAGCACTATATGGTATATAAAAGCTTCTCGTAATCTTGTAATTCGCAACTTGTATTTAAAAAATATATATATATAAACTCGTTTGTAATCAAAGAATATAAATGTATATCTCACAGTAAATCATGTAAAAACTATATAATTTTTCTTGTGATAAAACATGTAAAAACGGAAAACAACAATTGGCTCGTAATCTTGTAATAGGCTCATAATAGTTCTCGTGATAGCTTGTAATAAACATGAGACTAATTATGTCCCATGACTAGGATTTTATATTCTTCACAGCAAGAATTTGGATGTTATACCCCATCTGTGGGTACAATGTGCACAATGTCCAATGATTTACCCCTCATCGATTAAGGGATTTATGCTCAATCAAAACTTGTAATAATCACATAATAAAATCAAGATAATCTCATAATAAATACAATAAACATCAAATAGACTCGTAATCAGATTTCAATACTTGTAATAATCTTGTATTAACACCAAATTAATCTAGTAATAAATATATTTCAATACTCGTAATATACAAAAATACTTTAGTAAATTTATAATCTCATAATGAAATATTTTAGTAAAATATCTAATTCTCATAAAGAAATATCAAATGCATAAAATACCACATAGATACAATAAAGATAAAAATCTTGATAAAACTTTGGGTTTGTTATGGTTATATAAATCATTTATCAAATATTTGGAAGAATAACAATTATGAGAACTCAATAGAACTCATGATCAATATAAGTTTTAGTTACAAGAAAATACATTCTTAGGATGGTCAATAAAGAACATAGGTTTATGATTCAAATAGCAATTAATAATAGCATATTAACTACTCACCTCTTACACGAAACTTTTCTATGCACTTCTCTCCCATGACACTTGAATCAAGGATGTCCTTAAACGCCTTGGTTCTCACCTTCTTGAACCTTTACACATAACAAATACACAAATAACTCATCGGTTCTAAACAACAACACTAAAACACTTAAACTTTACATCTGCCTATGAATTCACCACCGAATCAACAATACTTTTTCTTTTATATCTTTGTGAACCCTTAATTTTGCACCATCTATCATACAACCAAACCTTAGAGGCACCTAGGCTCGGTAAACAGACCTCCGGAGGCCGAAATCGCCGAAAATCCTAGAAATTGAGAATCTAAGCCTCAGGACCAAGGAACCATCTCTCAAGCCTCTAAATCATCCTTAGATTATCCAGGATTGAATATGGAGCACAACGCAACTGGAATCACAAAAAACGGAGTTGAAACGGGTCAAAACGGTGGAAATCGATGAAACCGGACCATGGTGACCGCACAGGCCTTGTGCGGTTCCAAACTTGCTCTGTGTGGTCATGCTTCTTCTGTGTGGTCATGCTTCTTCTGTGCGGTCATGTCCAGCCTTTTGTGCGGTTCAGAATGGGTCCTGTGCGGTTACAGAAAGGTCTTATGCGATTTTTCACTACATATATGTTTTTCCACATTGAAAAATGTGAAAAACCCTCCTAGCCTCTTTACCTATATAAACCCCCCCTTTCCCAACTCATTTGGACACTCACCACTTGCTAAATCAAGCTAATTGATCAAAAGCAAGCAGTTTTTTAAGGCTTGGTTCGAAAGAACTGCCTTTCTAGTTTAAAGTTTATTTTGGTTTTGGATGGTCGTTTCGAGGTTCCTCCCCTCAAATCAGTTCGAGGGAGTCCCAACAACGTCGTACTAGTAGCCTTTCGAAGGCTGTTGTTTCGCCAAGTCGAGAAGGTGGAATTGCGATCCGAGGTTAGTCTGCCGCCGACCGAGACAAGTCTCCTCTATCCTAAGGTATTTATCTTCTTTCCTTTTCTTTTATTTATTTTAGAATTTTGTTTTGCTTCCTTGGTTGTTTTGTTTGCTTTTGGTTTTATTTTTAGTTTAGTTTCCTTTATATTGCCTATATCTATTTTATTTTCCCCTTTGCTTTGCATGTTCCCTTTTCTTCTATTCCCTTTCTTTTAGTTTTTTTTATTTTGGCATAGTTTATTGCTTTCCCCATTTTTTTTATACGATCCCTTTCTCTTTAATCCTTTTTTCTTTAAGAGGCATGTTAATTAGAAACTGAATTAATTAACTTGTTATGATGCTCTTTGTTTGTTAATTAAACCTGACCTAATTAACAACTTGGTAATCAATTCTGTTTGATTAAAATCAATCAACCCATATTTTAATTAATGAACTGAAACATGATAAAAGGTTCAGACTAAAACAAACCTTCTTCGTAAGAAGGTGAACTATGTGGATTTTGATTCCCATTCGAAGGGATACGTAGGCATGCTTGTCTGAAAACATCAAATCCAATTAAAACAGACCTTCTCCCTCTTTCATTTTTCTTTGTGTAATTTTGTGCTTCTTTTCATTGCTTTGTTTATTTACTTTTGTCATTTGGATTAATTTTGGTTTTGGGGAATGTGTGACTTTCCTAGAATCCCATAAGGGCTAGAGAAAGTATCCCTTGATTTGGTTTATTTTGTAAATTTAAGATTCTTATTTACTTTCTGTATTTAATTTCTTTATTGCTTTATGTTGCTTTAATTCATTCATAATTGCTCATTCATTTATATATGTTCATGAAATCATTTTAAGTCATCATGTATTAAACTTGCCAAACTCATTTTAATTAAATAAACTGAAAACCTAGTCCCCGAATCCTCTTTGGTAATCGAGGCTAGTGCACTTTTTCTATTGGACAATAATTGGAGTCAATCGATTGGATTTTTTCCTTAACTTTTCCCAATTGAAAATAAATTAAGGTGGCGACTCCTAAAATAATTTTCAAAGATCAACTAATCCAAACCCAAGGGTTCCATCGTGAGACCAAACACGAACGAGCATTTCGATCCCCTCTAGCGGATCGGACCAGTGCTTGGGTAAGGCCTCACAGTTGGCGAATCCACTGGGGACTGATTCTTTTTTATAAAGAAAAGTGGACTACCAATTGGTTTAAAAATAAAAGTTTGGCATTTTTAATACTCAAATGACTTTCATGCATCACTTGCATAGGCTCTTTGCCGTCAACCTAGCTTACTTAGGAAAACAATGGATATAAAGTAACATCGAGTGGGCAACCTTCTTTAGGTCTGCTTGCCGATAGTTAAATCATCCACCCTGCGATGTTTACGGGTATGCACATACTGTTGGACCCACACGAGGCTCTTTGACTCATATGTGGTTAGGTATATCGCTACTCTAGTGTGACAGGTACCCAATTCTAAGCCACCCTTACCCTTTCATATAGTGGATATAGAACTTGGACCTTAGGTTGTATGCACCTTAACTGAAGCCTACTTTGCATATCCATGAAATGACTTTTCATTCATGCATTCATACATACATACATAAGCCCATCGACCTTGAACAAAGTGGATAATTTTCCCAAAAATGAAAAACTGCTAGCCCAAGTCCCTGATCTATCCATTACCTCTCAAAAGTCTGTGATTGTCTTGGAACATGATTCTGTTTCCCCATTCTTGAGAGTCAAACACTTATCCCTCTTCTTTTTGCTTTTCAAAAGCTACCAATGGCCCATTTTGTCAACATGGATATTCTGAAAGCCCTTCTCATCGACCTCCTGAAAAAGCAAGATGATA
>CATKHJ010372749.1:0-17745 GCA_949750685.1 Vernicia montana | reverse complement strand
TTTATTATATATAATTATATAATAATAAATAATTTTATATAATTATATAATTATTATATATAATAAAAAATAAAAAATATTTATATTAATAAAATTAAATAATTATTAAATAATCATTTAATTATTTAATAATTATTTAATTTTATTAATATAAATGTTATTAATATTTTTTTATTATATATAATAATTATATAATAATAAATAATTTTATAGTTTGATGATATTAAATATAATTATTATATAATATATAAATATTATTTACTTTTATTAATTTGAATTTTTTTATTTTTTATTTTTAAATAATAAAATTAAAATTATATTTATTATATATACGATGACATTTTAGTCATTTTTCATAAATTTAACAGAAAAAAATACAAAAATTAAACAGAAGAACTAAATATTATGACGAAACTAAAATTAAGATATTAATTAATTAATTTATCAAAAAAATAAATACGAATTAGTTAATTAGATTAAATTTTAAAGACTAAATAATATTACCCTATAATTAATGATTCATTAATTAAAATTCAATTACAACATAAATTCAATTAAATATTTTTATAGAGTTATTATAAATTATCAATTAAATAATAGTATCGATTTTCTTAATTTTCAGTATGCAAATCGGTTTTCCGTTTTTCCGTGCGCCACCGCTGTTCGCCAAAACCATCATCACCATTGGTAGTCAAAATAAGTTGCAATGGCTTTTAATTACGCGGGATTCAACGGTCTACACGTTAAAACTGTCAAAACTCAAAAGAGAAACGAGAAATTATTAGATAGCACGTGCTACTCCTATGCGCGTAAAAAGTAATATGTGATTTCATTTTTACTTATTCAGGATCCTGTCCTACCTGATAATTAAGATAACAACAGCAATCAAAATCTGACACGTATCCAAATCCACGCAACCACGACCTCATTTGATCTCTACTCTCCACTTTACCGTGGCTCTCGACTGACCACACCATAGCCAAGCTCAAAAATAAACGAGAAACACACCTGTTCAAAAACTTATACTCTCTAATGTCTACCTCTCATTTCCTTTCACTTTCCTTCTCCTTCTTAACTCAATCACAGTTTTAAACTGAATTAATTAATTTTTTTTTGTCATTTTAAACCAAAAATGGCTATTTTAACTGTTACGCCGTCGACGATGATGACGTCTACTTGCTTTTTGCGCGGGACGAAGGAGTCCAAAACGGCGACGTATAAAGGGAGAAAGCAAGAAGTGAAAGTTATCGGGAATTTCAGTTACTTTGGTGATGTGGTGAGGAAGGATTTCGAGTTTTTGAAGAAAGGAATTGGTAGAGGAATTGGTTGGGCAAATGATGCTTTTAAAATTCCGCAGGTTTTCAAAATTCTAGATGATGTTTTGTGGCTTAAGAATCTTGAGGATCCTAAAGCTACTCCGTTAGAGCCTCAGTCTTGGCCTCACCCTTCTTATCCAGGTCAAGCTCATTGTTGTGTTTATATTTTGAAAGATGATTTTAATTTCGTTTTGAGAATGATGATTAATTTCAAATTATCTAATTTTGATATATTTATTCGGCATTTGAAGTCTTAATTAGCTTTGTGAACAACATTTTGTGGAATTCATTTCAAATTTTATGTTCTCAGGTTTGGTGTGAAGGAAATATTCATTTTACTGCCATAAACTTAATTTAATGAAATTCAACATTAATTAAACCACATTGTATTATTTGTAAATAAATTTTATACTTCAAGTTCAAATTCATTTATACCGAACAAGGCTTCAACTTGTTTTAAAATGCATACGAAGTCTGTTTGGATAGCTAGTCATTTGAAATGATTGTGAATTTGTAATTTGGCACAATGTTGTTTTTTTTTTTTTTTTTAATGATTTTTACCACATAAATCCAAATCCACATCTATTGATAAAAAAAAAATCAAGAAATTCCTCGAATTTGGATAAATAATCAATCATCCAAAAAGCATCGTTTTTTAAATATACGTTAATTCAAATGCCGGATTGGGAGCAAAATAGCCAAAAGTTATCAGTCTAGATAGCCAAATCCACAGCTGAGAGAGGACTTTTGCTCTCTCTCTCTCACACACAGATGGATTCTTGTATTCATCATATGCTTGAGTGTGCTATATGCATCAAAGCATTATTTTGGCTTCCTTAATTGCTACTGATATAAAGATTTGGCATATCTTAAACAGGACTTTCGGGAGTGGATTTATTCATGGCTGATCTCAAAGCCTTAGAAGCATATGCTAGTTACTTCTACTATCTGTCTAAGATTTGGTCCAAGCCCCTTCCTGAAGTCTATGATCCCCATGATGTTACTCACTACTTCAGTTGCAGGCCTCATTTAGTGGCCCTTCGACTTCTTGAGGTATATCTAAAGAAGTAACTAGCACAGTGATGCAAATTTGCCTTGTAGTTTATGTTATGAAGACATGTTTTTGGGTTTACATTATCATTTTCTAGGTCATTTTGTGGTCAGTCCCTAATTCAGCTAATATTTTGAACTTTATTCTTATTGTGTTTACCACCTTGTTTGTTGGAAGGTGTTTTCATCCTTTGCTTCTGCCACAGTCAGAATTCGATCCTCTAGGGTCAGAAAGCTTTTAAGACCAAGCTCAGATAGGGAAATAAATGGGAACATCTCACAGTATGATTTTGGACTCGTGTTAAAAGAAACAATGCTAAACTTGGGTCCCACTTTTATCAAAGGTCAGCAATCTGATTTGATTGAAATTTTAATTTCAACCATTATAATTTCACTCTTTTTCATGATCATGCTTATTTATCCCCATCCTTGTAGTCTCATTTATTCTCATATTGCTTTTGAAAGTTGAAAATATATGCGGGATATTTATTTATCTTCTGCAGTCACAACATTACCAATATTCTAGTCATGTGCCTTTGCTTGCTGATGCAGTTGGTCAATCCCTTTCTACAAGACCAGATATAATTGGTACTGACATTTCCAAGGTTAGATGATATAATGTTTTTTTCTTTTTTTGTTTTACTTTTCATTTAAGAGATAGCCTTAAACTTGGTTGAATGGATGAAATGGGTCCATATAGCCAACCCCAACTAGTTTGGAAATAAGCTTAGTTGAGTTTTCACTTTTCATAAGTTTGTCTTTTGCTGGTAACATGTATGCTCAGTTCCTGATGGCACACTATATATGTGGCAACAACCATTAACTTCTGGTAATGAAATTAACCTTCACATGCATCTATTTTTTGTCTTCTTCTGGAGCATTTTATTAACATCTTATGTTCTTGTGCTTTCTTGTCAAATGGAAATTCATTTTTGTCTTGCTGGGCAATGATAATGTTTTTTATCATTATTATTTGGTTGCTGTGAACAGTACCTCACTTTACTGTAGTAGGCATCCTTGGGAAGAAAGAAGAAGGAAAGAAAAGAGGAGAGTGGGAGAAGAAAGTAAAACACAGAAGACACACAAGACTTTCAAATTAAATCAAGCATTTATAATTCCATAATCAAACTAAAAGGACTATTTATCATTCGTAAGCAACAAAATTCCTGACACTTGCTAAATAAGAAACAAATGAGTTCCCATACAAGAAAATTCCAGTGCATAGCTCCTAAATAATGACATGCTCTATATTTCCTTAATAGGAAGATTTAAAAGTTGAATCAATGCCTAAATATAAAATTCACAAAAAAAAAAAAAAAAAAAAAAATCTAAATTTTGTAATTATAAGAATAAAATCAAAATAATTCCTAAATTTGTTTTTCCTTGACAGTAGTTTAATAACATATTCATATATGATTTCTATAGTATTCATGCTGCTAATTCTGTGTGAAGAGTACTTATTGCTGCCTTTGCATGCTGCAAAGATGATGATGAACATGGTGTCATTGTGTTATAAATCTAATAAATTTCTCCTGGATGAAGATTTTGTCAACTTATTCATGTACCTGAGTTGCAGAGAACCCTTTTTAGATTGTTGTCTTGATTGCATGATGAAATTCTGTTTGCTGAAACACCTATTTTTTCATTTCTAAGAATTTTTGTTTTTGAGTTACAATTGCAGGCACTTTCCGAGTTGCATGATCAAATTCCTCCTTTTCCTAAGACCATGGCTATGAAAATCATTGAGGAAGAATTAGGCTCTCCTGTTGAATCCTTTTTTAGCTACATCTCTGAGGAACCTGTAGCTGCAGCATCATTTGGTCAGGTGCCTCTTTTACCTAGTCATTTATTAGATGAAAAAAATTAGACTGTGCAAACATTTGTGCATGAGATTTTCATTACCAACATTTTGATGTCTTTCTTATTGTTTGTGACATAACATTTTAGGTTTACCGTGGAAAGACTCTTGATGGCTGTGATGTTGCTGTTAAAGTTCAGCGTCCTAATCTGCGCCATGTAGTAGTTCGAGATATCTATATACTTCGCCTTGGGGTCAGTACCCATCCAAATTGTCCCATGTCTCTGTTCTTTTTCTCTGTCCTTTTTTTTTGGGGTATGGTCCATAAATGACTTTGTTATTAATGTTTTTAGCTGGGACTAGTGCAAAAGATAGCAAAGAGAAAAAATGACCTTCGCCTCTATGCCGATGAGCTTGGGAAAGGTTTAGTTGGGGAACTGGATTACACCCTAGAGGCTGCCAATGCCTCCAAGTTTCAGGTATTCACTGGTTTACATTCAAGTTTAACTTTCTTTAGTTTCATTTTACTACATGCTACACCTGTGCCACTGTGGAGGCAGACTTTATTCAAAGAAGTCGGCAATGGAGTAAGTACTCTGTAGTCCTGGCCACCTTGTATCCTAAAGGAATTATAATCATTATGCTGATGACCGACATGGGAATGGATCTGAACTGTTCAATTTAAATGGTTTATGATAGGTGGGACTCATCACCCTGTTCTGATTCCTTTGTCTGTAACAATCAGCTAGGAGGGAGAGAGAGGGGGGAGGGGGGATAAAAATTGCTCTAAAGGCCCATTTGCAAATCAGGCACAGATATATGGGAAGAGGCAGAATTTCTTATGTTGGTTACATGTGAAATTTGGTCTGAGACAAGTAGAGAATGGTGACAACAATCAAAACTAGGTCTGATAGACGAAAGGGGAAAAAAGGAAAATATAGAAAGAATTTTGAAAGAAAGATTTTCCAGTTTCACCTGTTTAACGGACTTTGATTCTGCCTAGTTGAACAGAACTTTAAAGAATGTGAAGAAGTAGCTAAATACAACCTATATAGTTTTGATAGGCTACAAAGGTTTATCAGTGGCAACTATGATGGCTTGTTAATATTTGGGCTAATTTCTCTGGCTCATATAGACTATTTTTTGCTTTTTCTGCAGGAAGCTCATTCATCCTTTCTGTTTATGCACATTCCAAAAGTATATCATCATTTAAGTCACAAGAGAGTTCTAACAATGGAGTGGGTGATTGGGGAGAGTTCCACTGATTTGCTCTCTCTATCTACTCATAATGCTGCTGATCGTGGTTCTGCATATTCGGAAAGGCAGAAAATTGAAGCTAAAAGGCGACTCCTTGATCTGGTGTGTATTATAGCTGTATCACTCTTATTTCTTATTTCTTATTTCTCAAAAACTCGAGCAAGTCTCAGACTCCTACTTTCCTACATCTGGTGTTTTCTTTATCTGTGGTTTTGGATGAAGGTCTCCTAAATATTTTCCCCCTTAATTTTAAAGTGCTTTGATATTTCAAGATGTCTATATTTGTATTGATAAAAGATGTTCCTTCTTTTTAATTGTTCCAGGTTAGCAAAGGAGTGGAAGCAACACTAGTTCAGCTTCTTGAAACAGGCTTATTGCATGCTGATCCACATCCAGGAAACTTGCGTTACACATCATCTGGACAATTAGGGTACCCTTTGCCCTTCCATGTCTTAGACTAGATAAAATTCTGATATTGCTATTCTAACTGAAATTGCTTGATTGTGTAATTATATCATTGTATATATGTAATGAAAATGTGACTCCATCTTGATGCATAAGCAATCAAACAGTTAAAATTTGGGAATCCATATTGGAAGATCTCACTTGTATTTATTGCTCATTCACAGTTCAACTCTCTTGTTAATTTTGGTGCCAGGTTCCTGGATTTTGGTTTAATCTGCCAAATGGAAAAGAAGCATCAGTTTGCTATGCTTGCATCCATAGTGCACATAGTAAATGGGGATTGGGCATCTCTTATTGGTTCTCTTACTGAAATGGATGTTGTAAGGCCAGGGACTAATATTCGCCGGGTTACAATGGTAACATATCTGCTTCTGTACTAGATATTGTTTAAATATTCTGATACTGGGTGAAAAATTTAAGCTGAAAACAATAAGATATGGTATACTTAGATGAAACATATGCACATGCATTTATCACTTTCAAGTTTCAATTTTTTGCTCAAGCACTGAACTTTTGAGATTCCCATTGACATTAATGACTGTTGTATAAATAATTCAGGAACTGGAAGATTCCTTGGGGGAGGTGCAATTTAGAGATGGAATTCCTGATGTAAAGTTCAGTAGGGTAAGATTCAAATGCTGAGAACACAAGTGATTTGTTTTAGTACTGATATCCTCGAGGCAAATGAGAGCCACAACATATTGGTTATCTAAAGCTAAAATTAGCTAGTCCAATTTGCTTCTGTTGACTGATGAGTGAAAAGTTTACCCCTATAACCTATGAACTTCTGCTATATGATGCTTCAATAAGGAGGCATTATCCATTTAAGTCTGTAAGACTGTAACATGGAACATTCTTGGGACAAAGCTTTCACTGATAGATGATCAGTATTTTGTACCCAGATTATAGATGATTATGACTGCATAAGAAGTTATGGAGATGAAAATATGGGCTCTCATCATCTGATTGGATTGACTTTTTTATTCTCAAACTAGATATCATAAATGGTTTCCTCAATAATTTTACTTATTGATGTTAATTAAAATGGCAGTGTGTTCTGAATGGAACACTGCAAGATATATTTTGGTTATTTATATTTTATATGATTGAGCCATTATTATCAACTGGACAAATCCTTGCTACTTCTTGGCAATGTCTCTTTTAGTTTTAATCCTCACTGCTTTGGTTTTATCCTTAACTCCTCTTCTCTATTCTATTATCATACATGATTCATTTGGTCACCTTATAACAATAACTGGCCGACTGACACAATCATTTTTGAAGGTTCTTAGCAAAATATGGTCTGTAGCTCTCAAGTATCACTTCCGCATGCCGCCATACTACACACTTGTTCTACGCTCTCTTGCATCCCTGGAAGGTAACTTGCTGAATACCATATTCTCCTGTACTCTTCTTCTTTACTAGTATTGTTTGTGAGAATAGCAAGATGTGTACTTTTCAATGATTTCTTTTACATTTATAAAAGCACTGTATGATTGAAATTATATTTAGTAATGAATCAACAGTAAGAGAAATTGATCATAAAGCCAATTTAATACCTGTAAGTTTGAAATGTCTTTCACCTCAAGCTGATATAAAATATTTTTGTGGAATGCATAAGTTTTTCAGGCATGGAAAAAGTGGTTTCCTAGGCTGAGCTTATCCTGTCCTCTTATAAGCTATTCAATCTTCTGAATCTAAATGATATGTTTTTCACTTATTTTCACATTTCTCTGTGTGTGTGTGTGTGTGTGTGTGTGTGTGTACACATGGGAGCTGGTACTTTTATAGGTCATATGAATTTTGGAGGCATAATAAAAATTTGTGACAAGCAGTCCTTGATTAAATTCAGATGCCTTTGGAACATCCACATAATCGTAATCTGGGTTGACAAATGAATGCTTGATTACCTAATAATTTACCAAATAAATGGAGCAAGATCACGATTTAATTTCAGTTGCAGGACCCTGCTCTGCCATTCTGCCAATTTAGCCAATGAACAAAGGCCATATCAATGTTAAGCAACAAGGAAAAAAGCTTTTTAAGGATCATAATTTTTACTGCACCTTAGTACATGAATAGATAAATGGTCATAGGAAAATACATTGTTTTCAACTTTTGATATGTATTGATTAAGCCATTTTCAGCGAATAGTAGGGCTGTAATCGAACCGAGCTGAGTCGAGTTTTAGCTTGTTCAGTCTTGGCTCGATATTTTTTTTTCGAGCTCGAACTTTGGATCGAACTTAAAAATCATGTTCAAGCTCAACTCGTTTAAGCTCGAGCCACTCGAGCTCGGTTCGTTAATAAATTATAGTTGAACTAAGCTCGAACTCGAGTTCGACTCGTTTTGAAACTCGTTTATAATTTATCAAAATACTAAACTTTCTAAATATTTATTTCTAATAAAATAACTATAACAAAAATACTTAAAACTAATATAAAAGCAAAATCATTCAATTAGTGAAAAAGAATCAAATCATAAAATTGAGTATCACATGTATTACAAAGATATTAATTAATAGAAAAAATATATTTAAAGATTAGAATATTAGATTATATAATAAAGAAATATTAGATTATGTTAATTAAAAAAATATATATATTTTAGTCAAATTGAATTCCTAAAAAGTTTATAGGAGTATTAAAATACATTTTTTGAAGTGTTAAAATTATTAAGTTAATAATAATAATAATCAAACTGTTCACGAGCCTATTAATTGAGCTGTTTGCGAGTCTGTTCACAAGTTTATAATCGAGCTGTTCATGAGTCTAATCGAGTTGAGTTTAACTTTGCTTAAACTCGGCTTGTTTATTCATTGAGCCTTAAAGTAAGGTTCAAACTTGACTTGTTTATAAAACGAACCGAACACGAACGAGTTTTTATCGAGCCGTACACTGAGATGCTCGTGAACGGCTTAGCTCATTTACACTCCTAGCAAATAGAAATGAGATGAAGGATGCATGAGAAGCACTGAAGGATATATGTTGGTGAAGATGGCAAGAAACAGCCACTCATTTCTCAAAACTTATAATGGCAAGCACTATAATGAAGATTGATGATGACTCCCAAAACTTAAGTAATAATTCATAATGAGATACAGCTGCTTTTATTACAATGGGTTAGGTAAACCTGGGTATTATAGAGCAGGGTGCTGGTGTGAAAACTCAGCCAGAAGAACCCCCTCCAGACCTCACAGAAAATTCTATCTACTCCCACTAGCTGCAAATTTATCTTACATATAGGCAATTAATTTAGGAAAAAGCTGCAATTAGAACTCAATATGTTTCTTCTGTTCTGAACCTGTCATTTGCAAGATAAATTTTCAACTGTGTGGTTTTGCTTTAACAGCACCTATTTTGTGTTCCATACAGTTCATAATGGTTGATCACTATGATTTTGTTTTCCATTATGTTCTTTCAGGTCTGGCAGTGGCTGCTGATCCAAACTTTAAGACATTTGAAGCTGCATACCCATATGTTGTTAGAAAGCTACTCACTGAAAATTCGGCTGAAACAAGGAAAATTTTACATTCGGTATCAATTGCTTAACCATATATCTGTATTTCTTTCTGGATTGTACTGCATGTTGGTGCATTATCATTCTAGTCTCTTATCAGCATTGCCTGTCAGATTCTTTGTTGCATATTTCAGTTAATGTCAAATCTGAAGCTTTGGGTATATAGATGGTGTGCAAATAGGAAGTCAAAAGTTTGATTTAAGGGGTCACGGCTGTCGCTCAAAAGATACTGGACATCACTGCTTGTA
The DNA here is from genome assembly GCA_949750685.1 of Vernicia montana. Lineage (NCBI taxonomy): Eukaryota > Viridiplantae > Streptophyta > Magnoliopsida > Malpighiales > Euphorbiaceae > Vernicia > Vernicia montana. The sequence goes on along the minus strand of CATKHJ010372749.1, from coordinate 8,092 downwards.
ATTGCAAGAAGGCAGGGATATATTCCCAAGGATGAACCATTTTGTTGTTGCATTACGTAATATGTTTAAATAGAATAAATTATTTATTTAGTTTGTTATCAGCATGACTTTCTACCTCTGTGAGGCACATTCTTTCAGAATAGTTTCCTATGGTAGTTGTTATTACTGCATGGAATTTGAAACTGGGTTCTCTGTGGAACACTCATGATTTAATGCAAGTTATTGCGTGTCAATCCTATTCAGGTGGTTTTAAACAAAAGGAAGGAATTCCGGTGGGACAGGCTTGCTCTTTTCCTAAAAGTAGGATCGACTAGGTATGTCAGGAAATCCACAGTTGTATCCTCACAGCTACTATCCGGCATGTCTTGTCTGGCACACAGTAAAGACAATCATCTTATTAACTGCATCTTTTTCTAAAATGTTTCTTTTCTTCTCTCCATAGAATTTTTTTTTTAAAAAAAAAGAAAAGAAAAGAAATATACTTGCAGTGACAAATTCAAATTTTGCTTTGCATTCCAAACAACTAAAAGATGTGTTATTGTATCATAACTTGAATACCTTAAAGTTTCTATCTTTATTAGCCTATTTTCAATTATGGACCACCACAAAAGATCTTATATATTGCTCATCGTTCAGTTCTAATTGAAATATGCTCCCCATTGCTCATTCTTTCTATCACCATCATAGTCTATATATGAATACTGTTATTTTCTGCAGGAAAGTCTTGAATAGAGTAATGACACCAAAGAATGAAAGTTCCCTGGTTTATCAAACAAATAGGTCGTCAAGTGGTGTTTTTGATGTTGCACACTTAGTCTTGATGCTTTTACCCTCCAGAGATGGTGTTGTTCTCAGGAAGCTTCTAATGACTGCAGTAAGTGGCTTTGAACCACAACCTTTGTCCTTGGATATCTCATTATTGTTGCTTCTATTTTCTTTTTTTGGTATAAGTTCCATTCTCGACTCATGTGCCTGTATGGCTTTCCATACAGTGGCTTATGGCATCATAGTTTCTCACTGAGATTGATGTGAGTTGAGTTGTTGAGGCCTTGTAATGATTTGAAAGGATCTTAGGGCTCTCCTGCTTTGATGGTCCTTTTTTTCTTATGTGTTGGTCTATTTTTGCATTTCAACACAGGACGGAGCTTCATTAGTCCGAGCAATGGTCTCCAAGGAGGCAGCTTTCTTTAGACAGCAGCTTTGCAGGGTCATTGCTGACATACTATATCAATGGACAGTTCAAACTCTTGGACTAGGCATTACAGCATCCCAGTACAGTTCTCAAGTAAGATTCACTAATGAGCCTGACAACAGAGAGCTAGGTCCATCTTCCACATTATCCATGCCCATCTATGATTATCAGTCCATCTTCAAAGATCGACGACTCAAAGTGATCTTTTCCAGGATACTAGATTCTGCAAGGAAAGATCCAGTGCTGATGCTAAAATTCTGCTGGACTTCTATTGTTATGATTGTTGCAGCTTCGGCTATGGCTTTTCATCGAGTTTTGGTCTCTTTGTCTGAAGTCTACATTGGTCATCTATCACTTGCTCCCAAGAGAGTGGCAATCAGAGTATGAATTCCGAAATTTGACCCTAGAGAACACCTCTTCTAAAAAAGATTAAATGCAGATATACCCCAACACTAACAGCCTATAGCAGAGAGGATTAAACATCTCAGGATGGGCACTAATGTAGTAATTTGATCACATCAGAAGTAGACTTCATGTACCATATCTTTACTCCTGCTCCTCTAAGGTGAGTTTTAAGTATTTGCATGCCAAAATTCTTAACAAAGAAACATGTGGCAAGGCGAAGGATTCATCACTGGCTCTAGAAAGGTAAATACATAAATGTATAAAATAATACCTATTTTAGGTCAAAATAGTATAATGCCTTTTGACTTTGTGTAGTTATGATATAATACAAGAGGTTAAGAGATTATGAATGCCTGTGATTTTGTATGATAGGATCACTTGTAAATGTGGATTGACCATAGAAAAATTAACAGATTATTTTTGAGTTGCTGTCTTAGCACTCCAATGTAATGAATTTAAAGTATAAAATTAGTAATGAAATTCTATGGTTCAAGAAATGAAAAGTCCAATTTCCCTGTTATATGGGAACTATTGCTCTTTGTTGCAGATTCACAGTTATATGGATAATGCATTATTGGATTGAAGATTTGAATCTTATAAAAAGACAAACCATTTTTATATTTTGTTAATAGTATTGTTTGCTTGCACGTATTTTGATCTTGCTCGGAGAAAGGACAATTTCTATAATTGCTATCAATAATTGTGAATTTGGTATTTAAAAATTAGGAAGACAAAGGGCCAAGGAGAACCATTTTAAAAGGATTCAATTGTAAGTTTTCTCATTAGATTCTCTTTTATTCATTTGTTTTATATAGTATTATAAAACATATATGCTTGGTCTAAAAAATTTTGAGAAATTATTTAGAATTTGCTATGCATTCGCAAATTTGTGAACCGTATCATTTATTGAATCCATTATTCAAGTAATAGTGACGATAATTTATTAACCTCTCTCTCTATCTTAAATTTTTAAATCTTTAGTATGCTAATTTCAAGGATTAATTTAATTAGTTAAGAGGATTTATTCCTCTTTTTATTGATCAAATCTGATCTCATAATCACAATATAAATGATTTATTTTTAACTGAATTAGAAATATAAATTTAAGTACAATACAAAACTGAACTATGATATTACATTATTACTAAAAAAAAATAAAAAATAAAAAATCTCTAATCTCTTATATAATGTTAAACTTATTTGTGCAATAACACGAATGATATGGATATATTTCCATGTATGCAACGCATGTAGTCATTTTATGAGTTGGCAAATCTTGAACTTATATCTGAAAATTTGCATTATTCTGTTATGTGATCATGTTAGTATCAATGGAAAATTAAAAAAAAAAATGTTTATTTTGTGTACTAATATCAGCTGAACGAATATTAAAAACAGAAAATAAAAATTATTTTTCATAACTGAATATATTACTATAAATTTTTAAAAAATATAAAATGGCTATATATTAATTTACATAATATATATATTTTTTCTATTAAAAATAAGATGACAATACTCAAATCTCATCTAAATTAATGTCACACCTAAATAATAAATAATATTAAAACTCAACCCATAGCCGGCCCTATTGTGATCCCTATTTAATTTTGAAAAATACAAAAACTAAGTCAACTTTTGCAATTTTTCCAAAAAATGGAAAATGATAATTGTGATAAAAAACGACAAGTCGTATCGAACTTCAATTTTAACTGCGGTTAATAAATCATAATCTGCAAGAAATTATAATAAACCCTTCACCTTCCTTTTCTTCACTCCAACGGCAACGAACAAACAAGACACCAGAACCAGATCACCCTACATTTTCCCCCAAATCCACTCTTCCAATTTCAATTTCTAAACCCTAAGTCTCTTCAATAATGAGCTCTCCTGCGATTCCTGTACTAATCGCTCTCTCTCTCTCTCTCTCTATATATATATATATATATATATATATGAATTTGTGTGAATTTGATGGGTTTTTCTCTTCCTTTAGATCTTGCTTGAGCTGATTAATTAGAACTTGTTGTTGTTAATTGGGCAGGGCACGGGTTTGTTTACTGGATTCACTAGGCTATGTAAAGGTCTGGCTGTTGTTCTTATCACTGGTCACATTGTAGTTCAGATTTTGCCTCCCGCTATTACCTATCTCGCTCTTATTCCTGCTAAGTAAGTTTCAATTCACTAATCAATTTCATTTATATTATGTTTTCTTTAATCTAATTTTCAAATAGTGATTAGGGAAAGAAATGATTACACATTGTGTGTGTTTTGGTAAAAGAGTTTCTTTGGACTGATTGGAGATTGGGATGAAATTAGGATCTAGTTATTTCTTATGGGTTAAGGTTGGAAAATGTAAAAGTTTGAAGTTGTTTATGAAAATGATTGAAGGGAGCCTGAAACATGAGACTGTATAGTCCATATTTTATTCAAATGAAAGTTATCTTCTTCCACCCTAAATTTGAATTTCAAATGCATGGACTTCAAGAACTCTCTTTCAAAAGATTACTTGTTTAATGCATGATTATTAACTAGGTGATTGAAGTTTACTTAAAAGAGTATATAATTGAAAACTGTACATATTTTCTACATGCTAGAAATGTAATAACCTATGAATCCATGACTTCTTTAAATTAAATTTCCCTGAGTAAAGCTTCTCTCAAAATTAATTATTTAGTTAGATGCTGTAAGTTTCTAACAACTTCTAGAAAGACATTTTGGAAGTTTCTAATTGCTGGATAAGGATCATGTGGCATTGACTCTGCTAATTACTTTGGACTGTAAAACCTTCAAGATGTACATGCAATAATTTCCTTGATATGGCCAAAATCAATTGCTGCAATGGCCACAGCTGGATCAGAATTCACGGCTTCTGCTTTATTTTGTTATTGTTCTGATAGAAATTCTATTTTGTTATTGTTCATGGCTGATTGTAAATTATTTACCAAATTATCAACAATATATGCTTGTTGCCCTATTATGGTATGATGTACAGCTAATCTGGATTCTGGCAAAATTCTGTTTTAACTGGTGATGATGACATTTAATCAAATAAATTATTTGCTTACCCTGCTCTGCAAGGTAGGGGAAGTGACATTGTTTGTGCACCAAACATTTTAATTTTAGTAGATAGGTTAGTGATTGGAAATCTTATACTTTCCTGAATGTTTGTTTGTAGGACAATTCCTTTTGCCTGGAACCTCATAACAGCTGGTTATATTGAACAATCAATATTTGGGGTATGCAATTCTCCGGAAACAGATGTGTTTATAGTTTTCTTGCGTTGTTTTGTATAAAATACCCCTTGGCTCATAAAAATATCCTGATGGTTGATCTTATTTTATAGGTGGTTGTCAGCACTATATGTCTCCTTATTATGGGGAAGCTACTTGAACCTGTGTGGGGTTCTAAGGAGTTCTTGAAGTTCATTTTCATAGTCAACTTCCTTACTTCTGTATGTGTTTTCATCACCACTATTGCCTTGTACTACATAACCAGACAGGAAAATTACCTGTACGTACTCGATTCCAGAAATTGTACTTGTTTTGTTTGCTTCTGCTACCTATGCTCTACATACCTTCTAAAATTCTTTTGGTACTCTATTTGATAACAGATTAACAAAAGAAAGAAACCATAAGTTCAACTGCTTTTTCTTTTATTCTGAATTGTTGTCAATAAATATTTCATTCATATATTAAATATTTGCTTAAAGTCTGACCTAGACAAGTGTGGAATGATCAATTCATACTCTATTAAATTCATATAGTATGAATTAAATAGATATATGACCATGAAATTTATTAAATACATATAGGCGCTGATTTTCTTTTGTTTGTTGATGGTAGTTATATGCCCATTTCTGGCTTCCAAGGGGTCTTATCAGGTTTCTTGGTTGGAATGAAACAAATTATACCTGACCAAGAGCTGTCTGTATTGAGACTAAAGGCAAAGGTATTAAGTGTGTGGCTTGATTCACTCGTTGCCTTGCAACATTGATAAATAGATTTTTTTGCTAGCTGAGGAGTTTGTCTCACCTAATTGTTGCTGTTTCAAATGCTATGCAGTGGTTTCCATCTCTTGTACTCTTGCTAGCTGTTGCTATAAGCTTCTTTACACCAGAATCAACAACATACCTCCCAACCATTATATTTGGCACATACTTGAGCTGGATTTACCTGAGATACCTACAAAGGAAACCAGAAACAAAACTTAGGGGTGATCCAAGTGATGATTTTGCATTCTCCACTTTCTTCCCCGAATTTTTTAGGTATTTTCATTTCTTTTTAAATGCATGGTCTTTCAGCTTAGGAAATTTTGAGTTTGTTTTAGGTGTAGCTACCTCTCACTTTCTCTCTCACACTGAATGCAGACCAGTCATTGATCCCATTGCATCAATCTTCCATCGGATGCTTTGTGGGAGATCTGAAACTTCTGCTGAAGCACATGGTTACACTCTGGGAGGTGCTCCATTGCCTGGTTCAGACCCCATCGAGGCATCTAGGAGGAGGTAAGAATCCTGGTTCTTGCTGCCATACCTTTATTTATAAGGCGGGGGGTCATTTAGGATCCCTTCCCCCAACCCAATCCTTGTGATGGCATATAGAACAAAAGTTGTAGGCTGCTTTTTGTGTTCCATATATTAATAGTTTGAACTTTGAATATCTATAGACTACAAACTCGATTCAAAATAGAAACATGCACTTTTAAATTGTTATAAGAGTGTTAAATAAGCTTACTTCTATGGAAATGTAATATGATGTGTGCCTTTGAGCTTGAGAACAAATCATTTCACTAAATAATAAAACATTATACTGGCATGAAGCTAATTGGAAGCTGCAGATCAACATTGACCTAGGGTTGTATCAAATCTCTTGAACAGTTTATGCTTAAGCCATAAACTAAATGCAGAAAAAAATATGTGCCTGGGACCATTGCTAAGGAAGTTATGAATAGCAATAACACCACTACTCTTGAAAAACTACAGTTAATACAAGAGTATTATTATTAGTGGCAAAAGGAATAGTTTCTGACTTATCTGCTTCTTGCAGAGAAAGGGGAGCTAGAGCGCTGGAAGAAAGATTGGCAACTGAAAGGTTGGCTACTGCAAAGAGTGTAGAAGAGTCAAAAAAAGATGATGCATCAGAGAATGTATGATCGCATGGCAACCCGACGTTGGAACCCAAACAGCATGTGAAAAATTGTATTTTGATGAATGCTTGAAGAATATGTGCAGAATTTGGAGATCAGTATTTTTTCTGATTTCTAGATAACAGTTTTGTGATGCATATTGCTGTGGATTATTATTCTTATAGTAAAAAATGTTGCTATAATCTGTATTTCTGTTTCATGATAACTCAATCCTCGCTTAGGATAATACAATTATACAAAGCAGAAATTCTAAACAACTATAGTCCCAATCTGGTACTTTCCATAATTTGATGAAACATCAGGATTTTAAGTTTATTAAGGTCAAAGAAAAATGCATAAATTCAGTTACTGTAATTTTTGAAAAAACATTTAATCTTATAGATCTTTTTTTCTTGTAGATTTCTTATATGACACTAAATCATTCCATGTTTTACGTCAAATTAAACTTACTATATATTAATTAAAATTCTAAAATATTTTTGTTAAATAGTCTAAAAAACCACTAAATGATAATTTTAGTGGTTTTTATTTTATATAAAAAAAAGCTTTCATATTATTTTTTATAATTAAGGGGATATATATATTTTTTATTAGTGTATAGATATAGATAGTGGTGAATTTGGATGTAATTTGTGAATGTATTCAAGTCAACATAATTTGAGTTAACTATAGTTGCGTAGCACTTGATTATTCCTAACTTCACTTTGACTTTGACCTTGTTATAATTTAATATAAATTATTAAAAAAAATCATAACTGTAATTATAAACTCTCTCATTTTTCCATAATCCCATACCAAACAACAAATAACAAACAACCCCAAATCATCTATTTCGTTTCCTCTCCAACTTTCGATCTTTCGACCAGCCGGAGTCAACCTTCTTATCGAACGGCTCAGGTACGCTCTCCTTCAAAAAGCTTCACCATTTTCATTTTTTGATCAATCACGGTTATTCAAACTCTAATTATTCACATTAAATTCAGCTTCTCTGCGCAATTTTATATAAGCTGCTGATCCTTTGATAGGGTTTCTATACGATCATTAGAGTAATTTTAAATTTTTAATTAAGGTTTTTTGTTTGATTTCTTTTTGTAGGAAAGCTGTTGTATTTCTTGTTAATGATTTGGTTTGGAATCTAAGTTTTGCACAAATTAGTTTTTTTTTTTTTGGTACTTTTGTGATAATTGTTTATTTGTAAATTACATTGAACACCCTTAATCACATTCTTAAACTACACTAAGGCATGAATCCCTGGTTTGAATAATTACATAAAACTGCCTGCTAAATTGTTTTTGTAATGATCCAGTTTGATCAAAATAAGCTGTTAGAGTTTTTCAAGGACTCTTT
>CATKHJ010372724.1:0-16625 GCA_949750685.1 Vernicia montana | reverse complement strand
ATGCAGCCATCTTTTTATGACTTCCTATGCCCATGTCTCTCTCTACATCCTTATCTACATGAATGTCAAACAATTCATTATCCCCATCCTCCATGTCATAATCACTGTCTACAAATTTAGTAGAGGGATCCTCATAATCTTCATTATCATATAAGCTACCCTCACTGTCAACATCATCATGACAACTACCCTCATTTGTCCCAATACTCTTGCCATCTAATTTTCCCTTACCCTTATCTCTTAAATTGACAAACCTATTGTTCACTATATGTGAACTACTCATATTTGACCCCATTTCCCTAGCTAAATGCTTCACAAACACATCTATAATTTTCAAAGAATCTACATTGTACCCCATTTCTAATACATCCATATCAGTAGCTAGGGGACATAGACCCTCACAGAAATTGGTATTGGGTCTTTGCCAAAAATACAACATATCTCCATCTAAACCACACTCTCCAACCATTCTTTGTATTTCAATAAATGATAACTTATCAGATAAACAGTAATCAAAATAGTATATGGACCCATGCATGTATGACACTAACTCACCTTCCCCACTATGATGCAAATGAATGCTAAAATATTCAGAACTAGTGGCTGGAAAAAAAAAAAAAAAGCATATATAAGCAGCAAGTTAAAGAGAGCAATCCATATTCACATGGCCAAGTTAAACAGATAAGCACAACAATTCAGCAATCCAAGGCCTAGTTTATTTATAGGCAATATAAGGACATACTGTTTTTTTTTAAAAAAAAAAAATTAATAAGGACAGACTGAAAAAATTATTAATTTTTGCAACCCATGTTTTATAGCGCTCTCATTTTCCTATTATAGTTTATAAATAAGTAATCAAGTTCAAGCATGTCTTGAGTGTTGTCCATTTTTTAAAATTGCAAACCCTTTATCAATTATTATCTTAAGAATAATTTGAAGCTTATTAATATTATCTTAGATACATAAGGCAAAAAGAAAATTTTCATTTTAATTTTAATTTTTTGCAATCACTAATCTTAAAAATTAATTAATTTTTGTAAACCCTAATTACTTTCTATAAACCCTAATTCACAGATTTAATCCATATTTTGTAATCCCAAATCCTAAAAATTAATTAATAAAAAATTATTTAATAAAAATAAACCCTCAGTAAAAAACCCCTTTTTTACTCAGAAACCCTAATTAAAAAATTAACATGACTCACAACTACGTACAGGTCCCCACATCTTAGTCAATTGACTACACCCATTGAATACCCAACAACCCAATAAAAGGCAACCCTCATTCCATTATCAAGACAATACAAACACAAATGATACTTACAATAATTGGGTGCCTGCTCATCTTTCTTCCTATGCTGCTAATCCATTTCAATTCCCTTCTTCGTGCTTGCAAACCGTCGATTCTCAGATCAAGTATACAAAAAAGGCAGACAATTGAGAGAGAAAGGGACAAAGAAGAGATCAAGAGAGCAAGGAAGAGAGAAGAGAGAGAGAGAGAGCGATCTGCAACAAATCGAGGAAGAGAAGAGAGAGAGATCGATCTGCAACAGATCGAGGAAGAGAGAGAGAGAGAGAGAAAGGGAGACAATAAATTTTTTTAGGTTTCTCTCTCTCCGACGCGTATCATTCATTCACTGGTTAAAAAGTAGTAATTCTGAGCAAGTGGGACCCAAGCAGATTCAAATTCACTTGAGTGACGTGGAAAAATGGTTGATGTGGCGATGATGTGGCGATAATGTGTTAGTTTGACTGGTCTAATCTACTGACGTGTCATGCCACGTCAGCTAATTGGCCGGAATTTTGGTCAGATTGTGCCCAGTGATCGTACATTGATACAATTTTTAAAGTTTAGTAATAAATCTGAGAAAAAAAAAAAACAGTTAGTGACCAAATTGAAATAATATCTATAGTTTGGTGACCCCTGGCAATTTATCTTATAAACCACTATCTTTCTTATCTAACTTCTCAGCCGTTCAATGTCTGCCACGTGTTGTCTAATTCCCGCCCAAACGTTTTTCTGCATTACAATAAATCAAATATTTTACTAAACATTTTTAAATCACTCATGTGAGAGAGGGTCAGAGATACAAATTGGACTTAATTGTCCAATTTCATCAAATTCAAAGTCAATTGCGTTTAGAGAGTTCACATTGCTTTTTTTTTGTCCCTTCGTAGCAAATTCAGAACCTATTTAGCTCTTAAGCGAATTTTCTAACTATTATCTTAACAGGCTGAAATATAATCTGGTCTGATTTTAGAGCTGTCGGCCTAAACCGGACTGATACACACGGTTTCCTACATAATTTTAGTCTATAGGTTATTAATATTGAAGAAAAATAAGCAAAGCATGTAGAGGACTTGAAATTGTTAATGTTAGATGATGCTTAATTAATTGTAAACAAATTAAGAGCACATCAAAGTCAATGGAATGATGAAAGAAGAATAAAAGTTTTTGAGTGGGATAAAGTGGAAAAGATGAGAATAAAGAATGAATTTCCTCGTTTGTTAATTTTATACACAGCTGTCCTCCAACGTGGTAAACTCAAAACACACACCAACAATTAACAAACAATGCTAACGTGCCCTCCTCTTTTGTTTTTGTTTATGTATTGGCAAATGTAAGACATAATGAAAACTTATTTTTTTCTTTGCTAAAATTCTAGAGATCCTCATTTCACATAAGACCGAGTCTCTTGCTTCCCATTTTCAACAAAAAAAAGAAACAGATCAAAAAACCCAAGTGCAAATTAGTATTCTTTTTTTTTTTTTTTTTTTTTTTCTCCTTTCTTTTTGTTTTTCCAAAAGAGAGAGAAAACACAACGACTAATTTCTTTCTTGGCAGCCACTCCAGGAGGCCATTGTTGTAAATCATCATCTCCTGGGGCTTGGCTAAGTTAATTTCAAACCCTCCCCCTTTACATTTCTCACACCTTCAAATCCCTTCTTCTTCTTCATTTCTTTAATTTCTTTTTAAGTATTTCATTATTCTTTTTGCCCCCCAACAATAATGTTTACAGATTTTATATGCCTTTCTTGGCAAGAAAATGTACCATTCTTTGTAATCTTCAAGAATTGATCAAGATCAACAACAAGGCCTATATAAATAGAAATGGGAGACATCTCACCTGATAAGAAATCTGGTTGCGGCCTTTTAAATGCAGTTTTCGGACGGCGAACCCTTTGGCCAAGAAGAAGTACATCTTCCGGCTCACTTCCGGCATTGAATGGAGACAACATGGTTAGAATTCCGAGTACACCAAAGCGGCGAAGGAGTGGCTCTGACGAGACTACATTTTTCAATAATTCAAAAGATAATAATAATATCCATTCAAACCCTATCACAAAAGCTCCTGATCATCCCAAGATCCCTCCTATAGAACAACAACAAAATTCTCATAGAAAATCTACAGAGGAACCAGCAAAACTAATGCAAACGCAACCCAACCAAGTTCATCATGCTAATTATAACCAAAACTATGGTTATCAAAAACAAGGCAGAAAAATACCTAAAGAAGCAGTTGGTATCTCCGGCGAGCTCGAAAGCATGATCGCTGATCACCAAATGAATAAAGGAAGCAGTAATCTTGTTCGCGCTTCGTCCAGCAATGTAATGCTTTTTGGGAATTTAGGTAATCTTAGACAAGGTGGTGGTGGTGAAGGTGGAAATATGAATTCTTATAATGTTCTTGATTATCTTCCAAAGACAGCAAGAGAAGAAACACAAAAAACACAAACACAACCTAATAATGGGAAATACCCAAATAGTGTTATGGGAAATGTAGTAAAGAAACAAAATGAAGATAAACAACAAATTAGTAGTAATAATAATGTAGAGCAGCAGCCAGGAGGAGGAGGTTCTTTATGTAGAGCTCTTTCAACTAGAATGGACCCTGAACAATTGAAAATTATGGGTAATGAAGATTACAAGAATGGCAATTTTGCTGAAGCTTTGGCTTTGTATGATGCAGCTATTTCCATTGATCCTAATAAGGCTTCTTATCGTAGTAATAAAAGTGCAGCATTGACTGCTCTTGGTAGACTTCTTGAGGCAGTTTTTGAGTGCAGAGAAGCCATTCGAATCGAACCGAATTATCATAGAGCTCACCATCGTTTGGCAAATTTGTATTTCAGGTAATTTAATTATTATAAGTTATTTTCACATGATTATTTTTTTAGAACTTGAAACTTTACAGCTCTGAAAATGATTTCAATACTACTGCGTTATATTCATTGATTTGTTTTTGTCTGTGTGCATAGATTAGGGGATGGGGAAAAAGCTATGTATCACTACAAACATTCAGGGCCAGAAGCTGACCATGTTGATATTGCTAAAGCTAAAGGTCTTCAAATCCATCTTAATAAATGCACAGAGGCACGAAGATTACGAGACTGGAATACCCTTATCAAAGAGACCAAGGCTGCCATTATTTCTGGTGCAGATTCAGCTCCACAAGTAATCCACCAAATTTATCATTTTTTTGTTTATTAAATTGGCATATATACTATTTTATGAAAAGAAAAAAATCAATATCTTGAATCATTATACCATATTTTATGTGGCATCCAACTCTGATTAAAAGTTCTATATGAAATATATCAATAACTACACATTTTTTTAATATTTGAGAAATCAAGAAAATACTAATTATTATGGTTGAAAATAAAAAAAATTATTGCATCAATATGATTATTATTGCATTAATAATAAAATCAGGTCAAGATAAAAATTTCTTATTATGACAAAAACTAGATTCTGAGACCTGAGAGATCTCATGTTCCACTCTTATTCATATTAGATTTAAGTTATAACTGTAATATTTGATATTTGAAAATTTGTCTCCTTTGACATTATATTCAGCTTATAATCCACCAATTGTAACGTATATCTCTAGTAAAAAAAACAAATAATCCACTAATTGATAATGTTAAAGAAAAATAACATTTACATAAAACATTTTAATGATTGTAATGTGTCATAAAATCATTTATTACATTTATCTCATTACAATATTATAGCCATATCGAGTTATGATTTTCTGGTATATTAATATATATATATATTTTATAATTTTGGGAAGATATATGCATTACAAGCAGAGGCATTGATAAAGCTGAACAGGCACCAAGATGCAGACCAAGCATTGACAAATGGTCCAAAATTCAATGTTGATGACTGTACTAAATTTTTTGGTCCTATTTGCAATTCCAATTTGTTAATGGTGAGAGCTCTGGTTGACATGGCTGTCGGCAGGTTAGTGTTCTTACATACTATTTTTTTATTTTCTTTCTCCACTATGATTGCATTATAGAAGAAGAGAAGTAAAAGGTTGTAATGGTTAGGTAATAATAAAATACATTACAAAAAAGAATGACAACTCTAACATTGTGTTGGGGAACAACTCAAAAGGTAAATTCTTGCTGGAAAAAAGTGGAACCCAAAGGATGCTATGAGTAAGGCTAGGCCACCAGTTTCCAACTTACATAAATATTCCCAAATTAATTATTGACCTTGATTAATTGCTTCTTTTTATCATTTTTTTTTTATCTGAAGACAATTTAAATTTTAAATGATCAAATATGCCTATTGGTATTTAGATAAAGAGATTTAAATAGAAATATCAAATAAATATGTTAGTTATGATTTGGATCCAGAGATTTTAAATGAGAATTTAGAGAATTCATACTTTTTAGAAAAAATTATTTTGCTTTCTTAAAAAAATAAAATAAAATGGTATAATCGATAGATTTTTGAAAATTCTTCGCATCTGCTAAAATTATTCATTTTTTTAGAGTTTTGAAATCCCAACTAATAGAATTCGTCATTCTTCACTTTGTAAAACCTTAAAATATCATTCAATTTTATAATTTTTATTTAAAAGTAAGTCTTACCTATACTTGAGAATATACATTTGTGTAATTTATAATAATAAAACATAAAAGGAAAAAAATTATTGGTAATTTCTCACCAATTAAATAATAGATTTATGATTCATATTAATTAAATATATTTTCATCAATTAATTTGGGTGCATGAATTCTTACATTAACCTTATACACCATGTCAAATTATAAACTAATTGACTTGTTTGATACACCTTAAAATCAAAATCCAAGTGGAATAGGACTCCAAAACTTTAAACATATATCTTCAAGTTTATTTTTTAAATAATTAAATAAGATTTATTGATTAGATTAATAATTATACTTAAAAATATATATCATATCAATAAAAATTGGAGTTTTTGAAATTATTCAAATGTAAAAAAAATTTAGATTATTTGTATACCAAATCAAAAAAATAAAATCTTATTCTTAGTATAGGATTTTATTCCTAATTTTAGAGTGTATCAAACATATCCTAATAGTAAAGATAAATAGATGTATTACGTTGACGTAGTAGATCGCTATTGATTAATTCATTTTCTAAGTGGTGGATAAGATTCACCTAGAAATTTTTCAAATACAGTTATATTTAAAATGTAAGCAAAAATTTTCCATGTCAAATTAAATGGATTTTAAAAGTTGTAGATCCAAATGTTGCTCAATCTCTTTTGGTAATAAACAACTCATTATCCATGAATTACCAATAGCCAATAATGCCATAGATTAATTAAATAGTTTACCGTATATTATTGGTGGGTTTCACGTTTTGAGGCACGCCCATTGCTTTAATTATTAGTATTATTATTATTATTTTAAGTTTAGCTCTAATTAATACTTCAAATCGAAGCTTTTCGATGTATAAATGACTCCAATAACATTAACCATTAGTTTAATTACCACCCTAAAAACTAAAAAGTACATATATTTATGAATAAATTGAATGGAATTATGACAGAATTGATGATGCATTGGATGCGGCTCAAAGAGCAACAAGGCTTGATTCAAACAATAAAGAAGCAATTGTGGTAATGAGAAAGGCAAGATCTGTGGCTTCTGCAAGATCAACTGGTAATCAGCTTTTCAAGGCAGCCAAATATTATGAAGCTTCTAATGCATATGCTGAAGGACTTGAACTTGATCCTTACAACTCTGTCTTGTTATGCAACCGAGCCGCTTGCCGCTCTAAGCTTGGCCAGTATGAGAAAGCTATTGAGGACTGTAATGCTGCTCTTAATCTGCGTCCTGGTTATTCCAAGGCTAGACTAAGAAGAGCAGATTGCTATTCTAAGGTAAATAATTCACTTTCCCTATAAACAATTACATACAAAAATAAATTTGATTTTAGCAATGAGCCTTCGATTCAGTAATATTGAAACCGTCTCCAAACCTAAGAGAGATTTAGTGTCAAATTTGTCAAAAATTAAATGTCATTTTAATATAATTTCTTTTTAGATTTATTCAAATATCAAAATATTTTTTTAGGTAATTAATTTCTATAGAATCTTATAATGTTTATTGTGATGTAATAGTTGGAAAAATGGGAAGCTTCAATACAAGACTACGAGATGTTGCATAAAGAAGAACCAGAAGATGAAGAGGTGAGGAAAGGATTGTTAGAGGCCAAAGCAAAACTCAAGAAGCATAGAGGTGGAGAGATGTGAAGGAGCTTTAGGAATTCAAATAAGTATATATGGTGTATCTTTTGAACTTAGAGAAATTATTAAGACCAAATTAATTAGTGAAAAAGGAGAAATTAAGACACCAAATGCAAGAACCAGCAAACAATGAGGCCTCTAGAATCAAACACTTGTAAGGTGCTACTTGTTTTGGCTTGCATGCATTAATTGCTGGAGCAAGATGGGATTGGGATGGAGAAAACAAGATCAAATATTTAGAGAAGGGGAAAAAATGGTTTATTTTAGAGAAGAAAAATTGGGCACTATGTTCAGAATTTGATGCAATTAAAGTAAATACTTGGCCCAATTTACTTTTTTTTTTTTTAATGTATAGTTGTATGCTTGTGTGAAAATTTTTTTTGGGGAGAATTTGTTTGATACTACTGTTTAAGAACATGCAGGAAAAAAAAAATTACACATTTGGAAGGATGAAGAGTATATATATCATTTTTCACAGCTCTTTCTATGATACACTTAGTTTATCTATAAATTTATCTTTTTATTTTTGATAATAGGTAAACCTTTAATTTGTTATCTTTAATATTATAAACCTATCTTTTTTATTTTTTCACTCTTCAATATGAATTTTAATTGCTTTTAAATTAATTAACAGTGTACTTATAACAATATATGATTCTATTATTATTATTGGGTTCTCTTAAATCAAATATTGTCAATATCATAACATTAAGATATTATAAACTATAAATATTTTAAAAAATAGCTAAATCATTTGTCTTTTTTTTTTTTTTTTTTTTATTTAATACAACTATAACGTGGGCTAGATTTTTTTATTTATTTTGTTTTTTTGGGTTTTCGGTGCCCACAACATTTAATTTGTAAATGTAATCTGTGATTTTCTTTATCCTAATTAAATTTAAATTAATAATATTTTTTCTTGAAAATTATTATTACTTTTAAATAATGAATCAATCACTCAAACTTAAAACTAAAGTGATGTTTGGTAAAATTGAAAATTAAACACTGAAAAATTAAGTGTTGAATTTTAAACACTGAATATAATAAATATTGAAATTTTTAAGCGCTGAATATAATTAATCTGTTTGATAACTGTTATTATTAAAAATTATTAAATTTCTTTATTGGACATAATTAACCATATGATATTAATATTTAAATTTTAACCATTAAATACAGTTTTGAAATTATAAAAATAAAAAATCATAAATAAAAAAAATTTAGAAGCAATAATCATATTAGGATAATATTTCTGATAAGTTTTTAAAAAATAAACATAAAGGCAAATGTGACTTAAATTTTTAAAAAATAATTATAATATAAAGAAAATTGAGAGAGAGATACATTTTATGATGACTTAAGGGTATAAAAGTCACTTTAATAAAAAAAATTTAAAAACTCAATAGTCGAGCATGTTCAGTAAAAATTTTAAATCAAATATTTTAACTTACTATTTTAAATAGTTTTTTACTTAATTAAAAATTTTAATTTTGGACTATTTTATATTATCAAATTATTTTAAAACTAATAAGTGCTGAAAATATTAAATTAAATAATAAATTGGCTTATCAAACACCTCCTAACTTTAGAACTAAGTAATCATATAAAAAAATCGATTATGTCTAATTAATTAATGTAAGTTATTTTTTGGAAAAAAAAATATAAATTAACCATCATAATAATAATTAATGTATTTTAATTTGAATGGCAACAATTAAAATACTTTTGAGTATCTAACTTATCCAATTCAAACTATTTAGAATTTGAATAATTATAAACAAATTTAGAATGCATGCAAATTTAAAAAATAACTATTATGTATTTAGGTAGGGTATGAATTTACAACATATGTTAACCGTTACCAAAATCAATTTTTACAAATTATTAATTTAATGAAAAATAAAATTTATAGTGTTAATAAGTAATTTTTAGGGAATTAAGTTAAAAAATCAAACTAAATATTTTATATAATTAGTAATTAAATTTTAGGAAATTTAGTTGGTGTGGGTTCCATTTAGATTAATTAAAGATTACTTATTTTGTTTTAGATTTATTTAGTTGATATGGGTTCCACTTAGTATAATATTTAATTATTTATTAAAATTAAGTGGGCTAACATGTTAAAGATTAATCCATTTAAATTAAATTATCAATTTAACAAATTATCAATTATCTTATCTAACGATCAAAATAAAAAATGAGCTATCTGAATGTTGTAAATTCAGATTTATCTATAAAACATATGTACTCATAAAAACTCATATCCCACTTGCAATTCAAACGTACCAATTAACTAATTAAGCTATAACCTTAGTTGTATTTTTATTTTTCAGTCATTTAGTTTTTATTTATTCATTTTTCAGTACAGCACACGTGACTCACGGATATTGCCCCACGGCTTTTTTAAATTTCAGATATGCACTATAAGTGTACTTTTTTTTTAAAAGAATTGGAGAGGAAAAATTTAACATGAGTGAAATTTGAATTTTATAAAAGTATTTTAAATACTACAAGAAATTAAAAATTTATCGACGAATTTTCCATCAGTAAATACATAAATTCTGTCGGTAATAATATTTACCGACGAAATTTTTCCTTTGGTAAAATGATTGTCGGTAATTTATTAATGATCGAATTGGTAAATTAGTGATGGAAATTCTGTTGGAATTTTGTTATGTATTTATTAGTAAAATAGCGACGAAAAAATTCCATCAATAATCTGTCGAAAAAAAAAATTAGCAAATTTATTTAAAATATTTCGTCGGTAATCCCTCAGTAAAAATATTTTTAATATTTTTAATTTTAAAAAATCCATTTGTAATTATATTTTTAATATTTAAAAATTTTGCTGGTAATCTGTTAGTATATTTGATTTAAATTTTAAAAAAATTAAAATTAACTAATATTAATTTAAACTAATAAAATTACTAGAATTACTAATTTAACTAAATATCTAAATTACTAATTTAAAATGAAATTATTAATTAAATTATTTTATTGACTAAAATTCTTATAAATTTAAAAGAAAAAATAGAAGAAGGAGAAGGAAAAAAATAAATTAAATGAAGTATAATAATAATTTAAAATTTAATTAAACTAAATAAAAAATAAAGAAGAAAAAAAAAAAGAGGAAGAAGAAAAAGAAAAAGAAAAAAGAAGAAAAATGGAGAAGAATGAAGAAACAAGAAGAATAAGGAAAAAAAAGAATGAAGAATGGGAGGCCTCGCCCGAGTACCGGTCCGATTTGTTAAGAGGGAATCGAAATGCTCATTTGAGTTTGAACTCACAATGGAACCCTCGAGCTCATATTGATTGATTTTGAAAATTGATTTAGAGTCGCCATCTTACTTTATTTTTATTTGGAAAAATATAAGGTAAAAACCCATTAATGACTCCAATTAATATTCCAAAGGAAAAGATCACCAGTCTCGAAACCAAAGAGGATTCAGGAACTAGATTTTCGGTTCATTTTAATTAGTTTGGCATTTAATATAGAAGTGACTTAAAATTGATTTCATGAATAATGCTTGTACAATTAATATGATGCATGACAATTTGATAAAAGCATGTTATACATAAAATAAATAAGAAGAGGATAAAAAGAAGAGAAAAAGGTAAGTTACAATTACAACAAAAATCTAAATTAGGAGATACCTCCTCTAGCCCTTATGAGTTCTAGGGAAGTCACACATTCTCCAAACTAATCCTAATAAAATCAATATAACAAACTAAAAGAAATTAAATTAAAGTGAAAAGGATGATAAATGGAGAAGTTGATTAATTTTAATTAGATTCGATGCTTGGACCAAGCATGCCTACGTATCCCTTTTAATGGGAATCAGAACCCACGCAGTTCTCCCTTCTTGCGAAGGGATTTGTTTAGTCAAATCACTTTATCATGTTTTGATTGATTGATTGATTGAGTTGATTGATTGAATTGATTTTAATTGATTACCAAGTTAAATTAATTATTTTAGATTTTAATTAACTAACCTAAGTGAATCAATTAAGAGAAAAGAATTAGGCAATGAGCCTAGAGAAGAAGAAGAGAATAATCTTAAGGAGGAAAAAATAAATAAATAAATAAAAAGACTAATCCCAAGGAGGAAAAAATAAATTAAAGAAAGAAAGAAAATGAAAATGAAAAGGAAAAGAAACTTACATTGCACTTGAGCAGCTTTGGAAACTTGGCGGCGAGCTTGCCTCGGACATAATATGCATAAATGTCGTATTAGACTTAAGAAACTATATATCATTAGGAAGGTTTGGATTCCAAAAGAATCAAAACAAATTCCTATGAGTGTTTAGGTTCCTAAGAATACTAATTTTGATGGACCCAAAAGCAAAAGGGTACCAACAAATGTATAAGAATTTTATTTTGTAGGGAGAGCACAAAGGAAAGAAACAATTATGTGCTCAAAGCTTATGACAAAGCAAAAATGAAAAATTCTCATAATATTGGGAGCTAATTTTGAAGAAATTGTGAGTATTGAAGAAATTTCATTTAGAACAATTTCTTTCAACATATCTCAAGTAAGTTATATCAAACTTAATGCTATTGATGTTATATGATGATTTTAATGATTCTTGAGCATATTTGTTTAATTATTGGTGATATTGATCTACACATGCTTATTATGTACTAAATGATAAACTTTTGAATTTCCATCATTTTAAGTTCAATTCATATTTATTGCAAATGTTTGATAATGTTAAAATTATTTTGATGATATTGGTGATGTTCAATTGATTTTGATGAATTTATATGATATTTATTGAAATAAATGCATGTGTTTGTTTGATTATATATTGATCATATATTATTTGACAAAAAGGAAAAATGTATGTTAAAGGGGAGATGAATATTGAGCTTATTGTGTAACATTAATTCTTTTTTAATATATTGTTGAGAGGGAGACTTATTGGATTTGGATATCTTAAATATATTTGGATATAACTTGGTTATTGATTGTTATATACATTGATGATACTTGAAGAAAAATGTTGATGCATATTGATTTTGTTAGTGTATATGATTTAGGGAGAGAAAGTATGTGAATACTTGATGATATATTGATATGATTGATTGTGCATTGAATATGCCAAAAAGAGGGCATATTTCTGAAATATTTGATATGCATATTTTAAGGGGGAGTTGCTTTGTTGAAAACAAAAAGGGGATATCGTGAGATTACCTTGATTATCACTTACTTGGACCAAAAAGGGGGAGAATAAGTTTTTAATAATTGACTTATCCATTTGCTTGTGATTGCACAAATTTTAAGCATTACTTATTGTTTTTCCTTTTTGATTGTTGACAAAAATGGGGAGAATGTGTAATTCTTATTTTGTTGATTGTTTAAAATTTTGTTTGATTAGGCTTACAAATTATTTGCTTAATTGGACTTAGTTTTGTCATCATCAAAAAGGAGAAGATTGTTGTCTCATTTATATTTTGATGATTCCAAAACTTTATTTAATTAAGTCTATATTTATTGAATATATGAGATTTAATGCAAAAAGAAATAAATTCTTGAAAATTAATATATATTTACCTAACTTCTATTTTCTGTTAATTGTTTAAATATATTGACAGACATTTACATATTCACCACCTTGAATTCCAAGTTCACCACGGTGACAAAGATGGCGGGATACAAAAAAATTCATATAAAGATAGTTTGCCACCCTGAAGTTAACATTCACTGCCCTGACTTTTACACAGAAGCGAATTGAATTTTCATCAAGTAAAGTTCACCGCCCTGACTTTCGAGTTCACCACCTTGACTTTCAAGTTCACCACCCTGACTCTCAAAATCACCGCCCTAACTTTTACACAGAAGCAAAATGAACTGGCATCAAGGAAAAGTTCATCGCCTTGACAATCAATATCACCGCCCTGACTTTCAAGTTCACCGCTATGAACTCAAAAGTCACTGTCGTGAATGCGTCACATCAGACAAAAAATATAGCCGTTAGAAGTTGTCTGAAACTGTTTTCAAATCACAACAGTCATATTTTGGAGCTAGAATTAAAGACATATAAATATATGAAGACTCCAAATGAAGAGTGAGAGATTCCAAGTGATTAAAAGTAATATCCAAGTTTAAAATTCAATAATCCTCTTCTACTCCATTCAAGAACACATTTACTCTTTAATTTACATCTTTTGTGGTCATTATTGTTAAAAGCTATAAACTTAATTTCTATCTTATAAGAGCTTTGCTTGTTAGTCATTGAGTGACTTAAAAACCTCAAACATTATTGTAATCTCTTGTATTGGGTGAAATCCCAGATAACTATTGTATTGGGCGAAATCCAGAAGAACTAGGGTGAAATCTCGATTCAACTATTGTAAAGCTTTGGGCACAATCCCACATCACTAGTGGAACTCTAAATCGGTGTGATTTAGGAGAAGTGGATGTAGGAGAAGAGATTGGCTCCGAACCACTATAAAATTGGCTAAGTTTTCTTATTCTTCTCTCTATTCATTTTATCATTATTGAATTTGTTTTAATTAATTCACATATTGCATTTAGGGTGATTAATTGCATTAGAAAATTTAAATTCCTATTCACCCCCTCTAGGAATTGTCATACTTGGGCCAACACTTTTCTCTTTTCAGTAGAGTTTTTATCGACTTGAGATTATTGCTTTCTCATCAGAGAGTTACTTCGTGTTTGTCGACTTCGTTTGAGATTAGTTGCTTCGCTTCTCTCAACAAAGAACTGCCTCGCGGTCCTTTGCCTAGTTTTTCATAGGTACTTTGCTTCTTTCAACAGAGAGTTGCTTTGTGGACTCTTGCCTAGTCTTTCCTAGGTCTTTCTGACTTGCGGTCTTTCGCCTAGCCTTTCCTAGGTCTTTTTGCCTCACAGTCTTTCGCCTAACCTTTCCTAGGTCTTTCTGCCTCGCGGTCTTTCGCCTAGCCTTTCCTAGGTCTTTCTACCTCACGGACTTTCACCTAGCCTTTCCTAGATCTTTCTGCCTCGCGAATTTTCGTCTAGCCTTTCCTAGATCTTTCTGCCTCGCGGACTTTCGACTAGCCTTTCCTAGGTCTTTCTGCCTCGCGGTCTTTCGCCTAGCCTTTCCTAGGTCTTTCTGCCTCGCGGTCTTTCGCCTAGCATTTCCTAGGTCTTTTTGCCTTGCGGTCTTTCGCCTAGCCTTTCCTAGATCTTTCTGCCTCGCGGTCTTTTACCTAGCCTTTCCTAGGTCTTTCTGCCTCGCGGACTTTCGCCTAGCCTTTCCTAGGTCTTTTACTCTCTCAATAAATAGTTGTCTTTAGATGCTTTTATCTTCAGTTTTTTAGTTTTTAGTTATTTTTTAATTTTGAAGGAAGAAATAATTTTATTGATAGAATTTCTTGAGATGTTGAATATTCCAAGTATGTGAAACTTCGACATCTTGCCTTGTTACAAGTTTATAAGTAGTTGGTCCTACCACTTTTCTAACTTTGAACTTAATTTCAAGTTGTATAATTATTAGAATAAGTTCAACTTGTATAGTTAAGCCTACCAGTCACAAAGGATTACTTGTCGAATTACTTGTTTATCAATTGAGCCTACCAGTCACTAAGGAGACAAGTGGTCGGAATGATTTCACTAAGGAGACTTGTGGTCGAAAAGATGATTAGGCAGGAAGAGAAGTTTGACAAAAAGTATTCATTTGGTTGAAACAAAAACTCTGCAAGGGATGATTAGATTACTCACTCAACAGATATTAATTTATTGAACAACTTGTTTCACTTGTTCATATTGTTCACTCACCTTATTAATGATAAAAATATATATATATATATATGATTTGCAGCAATTACATAGAGATTCTATAAATATGATTCTTTTGAATCTATGCGCTGATGATGAAACTAGAATTGTCTTGATAAAAATCCTAATGCAAAAACTGAAACTATCTACAAGAAAGCTTGCTAATACCGCTGAAACATCATCTCAATCCTATGATACAGATTGTAAAATTTAATGTTTGATTTTAGTAAATTATTGTCACTTAGTTAACACCTTTTTATGTTATCTTGTTAAAAAGTTATATTTGTTTGATTTATAGGTCTCACACTTTGTATCATTGAAACACTGAATTTCTTGACTGAAAATGATCCCTATGTTGCAAAAGATTGGGTTCAGTATTTGCCTATACTTTTGGGTGTCTTCAACTCTCTTTGTCCAAATAGTATAGTTGTTCTAACGGAGGTGATATAAGAAATTTCAGAGATCATTTTCATTTTTACCAATACTTGTGCAGCTGAAACTAAGATATGTTTAACACTTTTTTTTTTCATTTGCAACTACTTAGCTTAATGGAGTTAATTATCGATAATGTTGAATGCAAGCCATTG
This sequence comes from Vernicia montana, assembly GCA_949750685.1. Lineage (NCBI taxonomy): Eukaryota > Viridiplantae > Streptophyta > Magnoliopsida > Malpighiales > Euphorbiaceae > Vernicia > Vernicia montana. Next base: position 735 of record CATKHJ010372724.1, on the reverse strand, counting down.
TCTACAACTGTTGATTCCTCCATAGATGGTGCAAATGATGAATGTGTTGCTGAAGGTTTAGTGCTTAACCTGCAAAAAGAGGAACTTCAACCTTTGTTTATGCCTTGGCCCAGAAGGGTATGATGGATAATTTGAATTTTAGTATATACTTATGTATTTTTTTCTTAATTTTTCTTGCTTTATTGTTGATGTACAATATTTTATTTGATACTTGGTTTAACCTTATAAGTTTGAGCGATAATTTACACACTCTTATAGTGGGGTAATGCAGAAGTTGGAGGCAGTGTCTTCAAGGCATTATCATCTGTTAGTTGTTGGGCTAGCAAATTGAGCCTACCAGTCACAAAGGAGACTAGTGGTCGGAATGATTTCACTAAGGAAACTTTTGGTCGGAAAGATGATTAGGCAGGAAGAGAAGTTTGACAAAAAGTATTCATTTGGTTGAGACAAAAACTCTACAAGGGATGATCAGATTACTCACTCAGCAGGTATTAATTTACTGAACAACTTGTTTCACTTGTCCATATAGTTTACACACCGTATTAATGATAAAAAAAAAATATTATTTGCAGCAATTACATAGAGATTCTATGAATAGGATTCTTTTGAATCTATGCGCTGATGATGAAAACATAATTGCCTTACTAAAAATCCTAATGCAAAAACTGAAACTATCTAAAAGAAAGCTTGATAATACTGCTGAGCCATCATCTCAATCCTATGATATTGATGGTA
>CATKHJ010372696.1:0-11379 GCA_949750685.1 Vernicia montana | reverse complement strand
AAGTAAATATATATAAGTAATGTATAAAAAAATTAATAAAATATATAAGTAATACTAATAATCAAAATATCTCCAATTATATATATATTATGAGTTTAAACATAAATAAAGTCTAATTTTTAAATTTTTATACATTAAATTATACTATCTAAAAGTATCAAAAATTGAATTAAGAGAAGACAAAAAAAAAATTTCAAGTAGATAATGAGAATCCCCGTGGGGATGGAGATCCCTGCGGGGACGGGGATGAAGATTAAATTATTCCCGTTTATAAAGCGGGGATGAAAATGGAGATGGGGATGGGGATGGTAACCCTGCTTCCGCCCCGCCTCGCCTCATTGTCATCCCTAAGCAGAATGCACCATGTCCGAACTAAAAATTATGACTTGGTATGCTCTTTTGGGTTTTGAGAGAAGTGACTTCGCTTTGGAAACCCTATCAACACTTTAATGGGTTGGATCGTGTGAAGCCCAACTCAGGCCCTTATGCCGCACCCCTTCAAAAATTTTTAAAAAAAAATTTGAAGATGGGTTCATAAATAATTTGAAAATAAAAAATATACATAATGTAAAATAAATTATTTTTTAACATTGAAGAAAGAGATATTTGAATCAAAATTTATTGTTCATATCCTATGTACATTTACTATTAAATTATATTTAGGCATCCAAATAAAATCATTTTTTCAAGCAAATAATATCACAACTAAAACTTTCTCAATATTTTTTTTTTCCTTTAAAAGGAAAATTGAAGATTTTTAATATCTAATTTTAAATTTTAAATTTGAAGTTGAAAAACTTTTATAATTTACAATATGGTCTTTTTCCATCATTAAAGTAAAATAATAGTAGTTTACCAAAAATAATAATAATAGTAATTCATCCTAATGCCAAATAAAAAATATGAGTAATGTATTATATCAATAAGGAATGAAGCACAACAATCTATACACCTTTAATGGGGAGATTTCACATCCATCATGTGGTGAGAAAAAAAAAAAAAAAAGTCCATTAATATTTCATGCCTTTTATTTTATTTTATGGTATAATTAAAATTATATCTTATCAATTTATGAAATATAATATATCTAATCAAAATCCTAATAAATTTGGTAGAATCTCCTTTTTTTTTTTTTTTTATAATAAATTTGGCAGTATTTCTAAAAGTTCTTTTTTTAAATTAACTAGTTTTTAAAACACGCAACTTGCAGATAATAGTTTTTTTCAATTTATAAATATTTTATATTATAATAAATAATATATACTATTTACTAATATATGGAGAAAAAAAAGAATACATAAAAAGTATTTATATATTCAATAATATTATAAATTTTTAGCCAATCAATAATAAATTATTATATATATATATATATATATATATACACACACATGAAAAACTCATTATTAAAAGTACATTAAAAAAATATGTAATGAAATTATATTTATCACTATTTTTTTTTAAGTAAACCATAATGAAAAATATTAAAATTTAAAAATATATTTCATAATATATTATATAACACTATAAATTATTAGTCTATTGATATCAAATTATTAAAAAATATATATATTTTTTTAAGGAAAACTTATTATTAAAAGTAAATTAAAAAATAAAAGAAAAATATGCAATAAAATTATGTTTGCCACAATTTTTTTTTTTTAACCAAGCAAAATTGCAAAGAAAAAATTTTAAAATTCAAAAATATATCTCATAATATTTTGTAAACCATCATATACCTCTCATCCTTTCCATGACCAGAAAGATCTGCCAACCCTTTTTCAAGAGGCATGTCACGATCTCTGGAAGAATCCATCCACTTGTCACGATCACGATAACCAGTTTCCATTTCAAGCAAAGAGGAGGGACGAAAAACATCCTTTTTCTTCTAGACATCATGCATCTCCTCACCATTTCTTGATGACTTCATGTTCTCTAGGCGATTTCCATGAGCTGGATATGGGCTGAAATGACTTTTCTGTGAAGAAACAATCCCCCATCAAAATACAGAAGAATAACAACAAAAAATTATTGTCAAAGTTATCACTTCAAACAATTTGAAAAGCAAACTGAATGCAACAGGGTAGAAACATCCAAAGTATATTGTAAATTGCAAGAAAATAAACATAATAAGATAATAAGGTCATAACTCACCCCAGTTCCTAAGGTTGAGCATTCGGTCGGTTCAATTCAAAATCGAACTGAACTGAAATAACCGAATTTATATTTTATCTAAACCGAAATTTATATAAAACTAAACCAAATCGAACCGAACCGAAAAAATTCAATTCAGTTCGGTTTGACTTTTTTTTCTTTTTATTTTAATAAACAATATATATATATATATATATAAACTTCATAAGAATTCCTTTTATTTTATTTTATGCTATAAATAAAATTATATCTTCTCAATTTATGAAATATAATATATCTAATCAAAATCTTGATAAATTTGGTAGAATCTCCCTTTTTCTTTTTTTTTTTTTTTTGAAAAGTACAATAAAATATCCTGTGATTTCACACTTATTTTAAATGGAGGCTGTGATTTGTTTTGTGACACTTTAGTACCATGTGCTTATCGCCGTTTGACATAAGAGTGACAATTGACGTAACGGCGTCAAAAATACTAACGTAAAAATTAAAAATTATTAAACATTTTCCACGTGGGCGCTTGTGAACTCTCAATTTTGTACTCTCATGATACTGCCGCAGCTTGATACATGTTGAATTTCATACGCTACGCAGAGCCGGTACGGCGATCCCACTAGCCGGTTAACGGGCAGGGGTCAAGGGGCAGTGCCCCCGAAAGGTAAACGATTTATTTCTTCCAACACAAACCAGCATCATTTTTCCGATCCTGATCGGACTTTCCATACCAGACAGCTCATTCTCAAAACTGACTGAATTTTTTTCAAAACTGACTGTCAAACTGTCCGATAATTAATTTCGGATCCACCGCCACTGACCGAAAATTTTTCAGACTTCAGAATATCCCGAAAACTAACCCGGAAGCCCAGAAAACTGACCCGAAAAATCTCAAAAACTGAACCGATGGTTGGATAGGCACGGAAACCGAGCTCTTGTGCACGACTCAAGAGAAAAGTTCAGACCAAAATGGCTTGGACCATACGTACTCAAGAAGATTCTATCCAACGAATGCGTCATCCTCATAGACGTGGACGAGAACGAATTCCCCAATCCTTGCAATCTGGACTAACTAACGATTTGAAAGTATTATCTGCAGTTAGTTTCTCCATCTTCAAATGCATCTGTAATCAGAATTACGTGAACCTGATTCTCCCTAAAAGAAAATGACAGAAAAATGATGTAAGGGATACGTAGGCAGCCCGACTCGGGTGCGGTCCAAATCATAGTACAATGCATTTTTTCACATGAAAAAGTATCTCATTCTCATTTTCTCTGTGCCTAATGTATCATTCACTTGGTTCTTTTGCTAAAACAAAATTAATAATAATAATAATAAAAAGAAAATGCTCGCTAAGCTGAAAATCCGAAAGGCAACTTAGGCAGAAATTAAAGCAAGCTCGTCTAGTCGAAAACCCGAGAGGGTGATTCGGGCAGAAGTTAGAGTAAAAATAAATGATGTCTTATACAATGATGATCAGATTTTAAAGAATAAAATCCACCATCTCAAAAAAAGGATAGCCTATTCCAAATATCATCTATAGCTTATCCCGTATCATGTAGTCACATTAGCTTGTAGGCATGTGCAAACACAGAAAACTCGCAGCAAATCCTAAGCAACTATAAGACAAAAACAAGTGTCATCATCATGTCTGAATTCATAGTCTAGCCAATCCTTCTACTCCTCCTAAGATGCACATCCCTTGTGCTATTATCAGAATCAAAGTCCACCACAATCTCCTCAATGGTCATAGCCCTCCTCCTAGTCTCTGTAGCCCCCTCCGCTACAGCAGTAGAAATAATAGCAGAGCCAGAACTACTCCCCACAGTCATACCAAGAAGCCTACCCTAAATGTCATCAAGTTCCAAAACTACTCCCAAAAATCCTCCTCTGTATAGTTGTAGCTTGGGAACCAGTCCCTACTGCTGTAGTGAGAACCCTTCTCTGAACCCTAAAAACAATAGTCCTCCTCTTTGCACAGGTTACAGTAACCCTCCTCTGAACCACCATTATAGTGTCACCTTGTCTCCTCACTACAGTTTGAGTTACCAATGTAACCTGTAGTGTCAAACCCCCAATAGCTCTTTGAGTCTCCCTCGAAGGTCGAGTCACTCTCTTTGTCTTTATTGTAACAGTCTCCCCTTTCTCTGTAATTTCATCATCAATGTCCCTAGCAGAATAGCCTGGCGCTCTCTCTCAACTGGCCAAACAATCTCAAGCCAAAAACATCCCCAGTCACAGTACGACTCTACCCCATTTAAAGTGCCAAACCTACTACTTTAGCATCACCCCAACCAGTAGAACTGGAAAGCAGATACCCAATTATCAAACAGAAAACCAGAGCCCCTATCCTAAGCCTTTACCTCTTCAAGTCTCCAAAGTCACTGAGGTCCTGAAACTCTTCGATCACAGCAGTCAGATTCACTCGACCATTAACGACCATCCAGTTAGCAATATCCTGGGGGCAAGTCCATAAACTCCTGAAAATTCCAAAGATGCCCAACTCTGAACTCTAGCACCACCAGGACTGCCTCCGGATCGCAACTGAGTATGATGTTGAACTCTTTCAAAGTGGGGCACCGCTCCTCCATGGGAGTACCAAAACAGAACACCGCGTCCCAAAACCAAAAGCAAGCCCTTAAAAAAATCCTAGTCGACCCACACTCCCCGTAAAGTCACCATCGATACAATACCGTATCTGCCCAAATTAATCCTCTCCACCTTCTCGAGTTTCTTAGTCCATAAATGCATGGAATGTCTGAAATACGGCTCAATGGAAGAAAAGAAATCACGTGAAAAATTACACTCATACACAGAGCATAAGTCGTGAATCCACCCTCTTGCATCCATGTAATCATCCATTACATGCATCATCACAGATCATCTATAGCATAGAGTTCATGAATCCCAAAACATGCATACATAAACACGCATCATCTATGCACAAACATACATGCAAGTGCGATCATGCGCAATCATACACCATCATGCATTCTCATCTTCAGACAATCCCAAGATGGCCTTTAAAGACTCATGTCTTTTAATCATCTGACAACCTTTGCATGGAGCTAGGTCCTCCACCCGATTCAGACAAATAAAAAAGGGTCCACCACCCGATTCAGAAAAATCAAAAAGGGTCATCCACCCAATCGATTAAAATCTCTCGAGCAGACTCGCCATAGGTTGAGGCTCTCCTCTTTTCAGAACTTCTCGAGCCGACTCCCCATAGGCCGAGACTCTCTTCTTTTCAGAACTTCTCGAGCCGACTCACTATAGGCCGAGGCTCTTCTTTTTTCAAAATTTCTCGAGCCGACTCGCTATAGGCTGAGGCTTTCCTTTCACTAAAGTTATCTTATCAAAATCAATCCTTAACCCGATTCTGACCGCGGTACCATTCTGACTTTGCTTCCAAGCTAAACAGTCGTCCTTCACCCGATTCTGACCGTGGTAATAATTTTTCACCCGATTATGACCGCGGTACCATTTTGACTATGCTTCTAAGCTAAGCAGTTGTCCTTTACCCGATTCTGACCGTGATAACAATTTTTCACCCGACTCTGACCGCTATACCATTCTAACTTTGCTTCCAAAATAAGCAATCTTTGACTTGACCTTGACCGTGTTAACAATCTTTCATCCGATTCTGACCGTGATAACCATCCCTCTGGTTCCTTCCCCCGCCTTTTTATCTAAGTCAGCCCCATGCTTCACCCAAAAACATCTAGCCATTTACCTAGACATCACTTTGGTTCCTTATACCACTCATTTTAAACCATGTCTCTCACCCAAACATTTCTAAGCACTAACCTAGACATCACTTTGGTTCCTTATACCACCCATTTTCAACCATGTCTCTCACCCAAACATGTTCAAGCATTGACCTAGACATCACTTTGGTTCCTTGTACCACCCCTTCTCCCAAGTTCACTATCATCAAAATCGCCTTGCAGACAAGATAATTTTGATTAGGGGGCAACTGTGAACCCTTAATTTTGCACCTTCATAATTCTGCCGCAGCTTGACACATGCTGAATTTCATACGCTACATTTCTTCCAACACAAACCAACATCATTTTTTCGATCCTGACCGGACTTTCCATACCAAACAGCACATTCCCAAAACTGACTGGATTTTTCTCAAAACTGACTGCCAAACTGTCCAATAATTAATTTCGGATCCACCGCCACTGACCGGTAATTTTTCAGACTTCAGAATATCCCGAAAACTAACTCGGAAGCCCATAAAACTGACCCGAAAAATTCCAAAAACTGAGCTGATGGTTGGACAGGCATGGAAACTGAGCGGCCACGAGGACGTCCATGAGATGAGCCCGCGGCTCCACAAAACGCTTGCTCACATCCATGAGGAGTTCTCGCGGCAACCGCGAGATGGCCTCGCGGACGCGTCAGGATCACCGCAGCCGCCACAGACCGTCTCGCACTTCCGCACAGACCTGTTGACATGCATCAACGCTAGCACGTCCGCGAGGTATACTCGCGGAGCTGCCAGCGTAGCTCGCGTGTCCTCGAGGAGCTTTGGCGGCCGTCCGCGAGCTTCTCTCGCGGACACACGCAGATCGTCCGTGACCTTCTCTCGCGGACGACACCCTGTGCACGGAAATGCCCCTTTTGCCCCTGTTTCAGATTACTTTTTCAAGCCCTTTTTGGTCTTTTCACCCATTTTCATTTCCTATAAATAGCCCTTCCATTTTTTATTTCAAATTACACCAATAGTTAGTATCGAATTTTCTACTACTCTTTCTCTCTCTCTCTCTCTCTAATTAATTAAATTCTCTTTGATTTTAATTAATTAATTTTAATTTATCTTCCACTCAATTCGATTAATTAATCACTTTAATTAATTAATAATTTTAATTAATTAAAAATTGAGTAATCAATCCATTTAAATTAATCTTCCTTAAAGCAAATTTAAATCCAGTTTATCCCTCCGAAATGGAACCCTGATCCGGCAAAATCCTTCACCCACAAATCCCAAAAAAGAAGGTATAATAATTTACCCTCACTCAAACCCCAAATCAAATCAATCCGATTAAATTTGACCGATCTTTAAACCCTTCCACCTTACCGTGGAACGAACTACGTGGGTTTTGATCCCCATCCAATGGGGTACGTAGGCACACTTGGAATTTAAGTCCAAGTCTCAAATCCAAATCTCAATCAATCTCCTTCCCTTTTTATTTTAATTTATGCTTTCCTATAAATTTTAATTACTGTAATTAGTTAATTACTTGCTCTTTATTTTTTCCACGCACTCATAATTATATCATGATCATGCATTATAATCGTCATTAATACTTGTCATTCATGAAATCAATTTTCACAATTAAATTAAACTTAAAGAGTCAAATCGAGATTATTTAAAACCAAAAAATCTAGTCCCCGAGTTCAACTTGGTTCAAAAGCTAGTGACTTTATTATTGGGTAAATTAATCAAAGATTAATGAATTGGAGTCAAATTGGGTTTTTCCTTAATTTTTCTATTTAAATAAATTAGGATGGCGACTCCCGAATCCTTTCAAAATCAAATCAATTTTCTGAGGCGAAAGCCACTTTCAATCGTGAACACCGAAACTCGTACCTTAAATCCCTTAAAAAAACGTATAAAAAAACGTAGCGTTTTAGATCAATTTGCGTTTTGTATAGGCCATGGACAATTTGGTCTCTCTCTCATTGAATGCTTTACCAAACTAGTATTTAGATCAACGCTTTGATTTTTCCACAGCCGCCATGCCATTGATGGACGTTAAAGAATTTATGGAGCTTTTTGATTCTTGCTGGTTTGAGGTGAAGATCTTTAAGAAACAACCAGTTTTAATTAAATCATCAGATTTTGATGGAAACCTAGAAAAAGAAAAACAACATTTTTATTAAATCTTTCGTTGTTCACAGGATGCACCCATTTTTTTCTGTAGCAGTTGTGGTGGTGTTATCAGCACCACCATCACAGCCGTTGAAGGAGAAGGAAAGAGTTGAAGTCGATGTAGGTGGGCTTAGACTTCTTCTCATATAAAGAATTGAGGTGGGCTCGGTGCTTATAAAGCTATTAATTTCTTATTGTTTCCATTTCCAAGTTTCTTGTTGAGAGCAAATCGAAGCAAAACCAACAATATCAATATCTAAGCCCCCCTTCCCCTACAAATGACAGGGCAACATACTCATGTATACAGAGAAACCGAGAAAAGCCAAAAAGCTCTATTTTCTTAGAGATCATCAAGATTTGTGCAAGTGAAGGAATGGGTTAGCTCAAGTGGGTTGACCAGATTTGGAAAAGAAAGGCACTTTCTTGTTCTTTTATTTGAGAGATTTTAAACCCACCATCACTCCTTGCATGCCATGAAATCTCTTTTATTGTACCCTTCAGTTGATTTTTTCATTCATGTATCTGGTATTCCTTTAAATATTGAATTTCGACCATTCTTCTTTGTTTGATTAAAGCGTTTAATTTGCAATTTCAATTCGAGAAGGTTTTGGGTGATCTTTTTTATTCAAATTGATGGGATTTTTGTTTTAAATGGACATGCTGGTTGAATTTGGATTGAAGTCTTTGATAATATTGTAATTTTGAACAGATTATTGTGGAGTAAAATCAGGGGTCAATTGCAGAAATTGGGTGTTCTCAAGCCATTAAATTATTAAATTAATTATTCTTCTAAGTGAACTTGCCCAATCGTTTCTAGGTGTTCTCAGGCCATGGGATCTACGACAGGATTTGCTAAAATTGCCAAAACGCTGCGTTTCCACTTTTTTTAATTTTTTTTATCAAATTTTAAAATGAAAGAAAATGTTTAATAATTTTAAAATATCATGTCAGCAAATATTTAATAATTTTAAAATGCCACATCAGCAAATATTTAATAATTTTAAAATGTCACATCAACATTTTTAACGCCGTTACGTCAATTATCACTGTTGTATCAAATAACGATAAGCACAGGGTACTAAAGTGTCACGAAATAAACCACAACCCCCATTTAAAATAAGTGTGAAACTATAAGGTATTTTACTGTACTTTCTCCTTTTTTATAATGAATTTGGTAGTATTTCTAAATATTTTTTTGAATTAACTAGTTTTTGAAACACACGCCTTGCGTGTGGTAGTTTTTTTTTTTTTTTTTCTATTTATAGATATTTTATGTTATAATAAACTATATATACTATTTACTAATATATAGAGAAAAAAAGAATAACATAAAAAGTATTTATATAATATATAGAGAAAAAAAGAATAACATAAAAAGTATTTATATATTCAATAATATTATAAATTTTTAGCCAATCGATAACAAATTATTATTATTATTATTATTATCAAGAAAAACTCATTGTTAAAAGTATATTAAAAAAAAAAAGATGCAATAAAATTATATTTATCACTATTTTTTAAAGTAAGCCATAACAAAAAATATTAAAATTCAAAAATATATTTCATAATATATTTTATAACACTATAAATTATTAGTCTATTGATATCAAATTATTAAAATATATATATATTTTTCCAAGGAAAACTTATTATTAAAAGCAAATTAAAAAATAAAAGAAAAATATACAATAAATTATGTTTGCCACTTTTTTTTTTTTCAGCAGGCAAAACTGCAAAGAAAAGATTTTAAAATTCAAAAATATATCTCATAATATTTTATAAACCATCATAATATCAAAAACTAAAATCACAAAATTAATATATATATATATATATATATATATATATATATGAAGAAATTCTAATCACATATATACCTAATGTAAAAATTTAAGAATTTCTCTATTATTATCATATAAGTTTTGTAGATCTAAATAAAATTTTGAATAGTTTTAGATTGTTAAATTGATTGAAGAATTATCCGATTTCTTATAAAATAAGTTATTTTCTTTCATTATAAAAGAAAAAAATTAAAGTATAATATATGATTTACTAAATTAGATTACATATATCATGAAAAAATTCTTATAAATATTTATAAATAATATGTGATTCACAATATAATAATAATAAATAAAAACAATCCAAAATTATAGCTAGTAATAAAAACAACTCAAACTAATCAATTCAATTTTTTTATATTTGCTTATTTACATTATTATTATGTATGGGCGTTTTATCGTTAATACATAGGATAAAAAAAAAATTAGTATTTAACTTAATGTTTCAAGTACCAAATTTTAAAATTAATTATACCTACTATTAATACTTCTTTTTTTTGAGAAATACTATTAATACTTATACAATGAATAAAAAATATATAAAATATAATATTGATAATTTTAATATATATGAATACATTAATTAGAAGAAAAAAATATAAAAATTACCTCACAAATCAATTCTATAATTAGACAATGATCAAATTAGCACATAATTTTCTTCTTAATGATCCAAATCAAATAAAAAATAAAGATTAAAATAATAATTTTTTTTTTCGAGATCTCCATGCAAATCTCGAAGAATTTCAACAAATCAATTCAAAAGGAATTCTTATTTTTATTTAATTAATTAATATTAATATAATAATAACAATAATAAAAATATAAAATCTCGATTGCAATTAATTAACTTTTAATTCTACAATTCTTTTCAATATCAATTATAATTAATTAATATTTAATTTCACAATTAAAAAAACCGAATATATATATATGTAAAATAAATACTAAATTTAAAATATGTAAAACAATTATATTCAAAAAAAATATTAAAACCTTTCATGATCACTTGACGAATATTCAAACAAAAAGTTATATAAGACTTAAATTTAATTTTGTAAGATAAAATATATCAATAGACAATAAATGTAATACCCCGAATATACATGTATTGATTGCTAATTGATGATTGAATGAGTTACAAGTATTGAGCAAGTTAAAAGAGGAGTAGTGATGCTACTGCCTGATTCAAACATCAGAATGAACAGGCACGTGAACAGTAGATTGTGACTTCGGTCTTCGACCACCAGTCTTCGACTTCGGTCTTCGACCACCAGTCTTCGACTTCGGTCTTCGACCAACAGTCTTCGACTTCGGTCTTCGACCATCAGTCTTCGACCACCAGTCTTCGACCACCAGTCTTCGACTTTAGTCTTCGGCTTTCTGTGTGAACAGTAAGGATATTGACTTAAAGACTTAATTTCATTTAGTAGTGTGCCGAGTCAAGGTCGCGACTGCGACAGTGGGCACGACTCGGTACACAACGCTACTGCCTGAATTTGACAAAT
>CATKHJ010372664.1:0-13418 GCA_949750685.1 Vernicia montana | reverse complement strand
ATGAACCAAAATGATAAAAGTACCTTCTAAGACCCTTGGTCTATCCTACATTGTTATAATATATTCTATTGATATCTTTACTTTTCAATAAGTAATATTGATTCACAAGAAACCTATAGTATTGTACCCATTACATTGATACTTAAAGTATAGCAATAATCCTCATCTAAAGTGGGGTATACATCAGTCATGTACACATGGTAAGAAGGCCCGTCGGGTAGGGATAGTATATCCACCTTAGTTAGGAAGGGTGGTCCTAGCCGGGAGACCTGATCAGTCTCACGACTTAAAGTTATTGTGAGTGAGCATGGCTTTAGCCACCACTCGATCTTATTATGAATGGAAACATACCATTTCCGAAAATATGTGATTTTTGCTAAAATAAAAATTTATTGTTTATTCTTACCTTTCAATTGATGATATTGAGCATGAATTCCATTGTAATATTTGAAACACCCATTTGATCAAATTGCCTAAAAATGATAAGACCATTATCCATTATTGATACATATACACCTAGCCGGCATATCATTTTGAGTTATTATGTATCATTGAGCTTGTCTCACCCTTTAGTGGTTTATTTTTTTAGGTGCTGTAGAAGAGTCTGCAAGGTAAAACTCAAGCTTCATACTTCTGCTTGGGGGTTACTCTGCTAATCTGTTATTCGTAAATTCTTTTGTATTACTATAATGTCTTGGTTTCATGAAGGAAACGGTCTAGAGCTCTATTGGTCATTGTGGTATTTATTAGTACTACTGGGTGAAATTTCCATAATTTTATGTATGGTTGTAATAATTAGTAAATGCACTGCATATGGTATTAAAAAGAATTAACTTTAAAATAATGGTTTATTTACAGTATACGTTTGGTATACGTATAGTATACCTCATTCGTATTATGGTATATGTAAAGCATAAGTAATTGTTAATCCATAGTATTTCTGGTTATGATCTTGGGAAATGTTGTTATGCATGATGGCTATGGATTATTATATAATTATGGGTTCTACGGGTCTAGGTGACCTTATGTCTCCCTGAACCCTAGGACCGTCACATCTTAAAATTGGGACGTGACAAAGTTGGTATCAGAGCATAATTAAAGTCTAGTATAGACTTCATAAGTATAAGAGTTATAGAGTATAAGCTGAACCATAGAACATAGGATTCCTAAACATCTTTGCAGTCCATCAATAAGTTAGTTCCGCGTAAACATAATATGCATGCTTACTCTATTTATATGATTATATGTTTGCTATACGTGATTGTTAACCTTGTTGTGTAGATGCCTCATCGAAGACGATTTAGACTAGTGAGAGGAAGAGAAATATCTGATGTGGCATCAGTCACTCGACCTGAACCAATAGAGTTTGGCCCTGAAGAGGACTTTGATCTAATATGGGTAGTTCGGATGAGGGCCAGACATGATAAGATAGTGAGGGAGAATCGCCTTCTATGGCAAGAGATTTTTGATCTAAGCCGATAGTTTAGGGAGATAAGATGGGAAATGACTAGGGTGATGTAAGCTTATGAACACCCGGGGACTAACTTTATCCCACCACTCCGTGATATGATGCCAGATTTCCTGAGCATATATGCATATCATGTGGTAGGCTTGATCATTCAGCTGAGAGATGCTCACTTAGGTGTCGTAGGTGCCCACTTAGGTGTCGTAGGGTATCACTATCCTTGTTATCTACCGGAAGTCGGAGTGTTGGTCCTGTAGAGAGTGGAGATGAAAATGAGAATGTGGGTAGTGGTAGACGAGATTGAGACATAGGGGTATTGTCAAGGTTTGATTACCTATGGTAACAATATGTTATTGGTATTTATATATATGACCCTAAAATAAATTAGAAGACTTGAAAGAACTCTATAAGACTAGTGGAGTAGTTCTTAGTATTGGCAATAAGAATATATGTTTACTAGTGAAAATATATCATGAATGATGATATGACATATATAAAAGAAGTAATTATGTTATTGCAGTGCTTTAATCATTTATGTGAATGGTTATGTTTACATGTAATTTAAATGCATAAATTTGTAATACAAATTGTGATAAATTGAATGACGTAATTAGAAATGCATGTCTATCGCGAAAATAAAATTGCTTATGAATTAAATAGAGATGAGTAGATACTAATAATGGTTATTGTATATAGTATGCCGCCTCGTAGAAGAGTGCAAGTTGAGAAGCATGATTCCTCTAGTAGTGATAATGTGGCATCGGATGTAGCTTCGGTGGCTGCCTTGGTTTACGTTGAATCTGAGGGATTATCTCGATTTGAATGCCATGCTACTAATGATGAAGAACATGAAGTTCTGGAGAACATGGAAACCATGAGGCAAGAGATACGCGAGTTGAGACGCAAGCTTGCAGATCTAAGACGACACCAACAAGAAATGCCTCCACCACTACCTTTACCAAGAGTACCACCTATTCAGAGGCGTGGTGAGGAAATCCCTCCTTTACCACCTAGACCTCCACGAAGAGTAAGGAGAAGAATAATGTTGCCTGATGAAGGAGTCACTGTTAATGACTTCCAGAAGATGAAACCTCTTGAATTCAAGGGAGAAAAAGGTGAAGACCCACAAGAGTTTCTAGACGAGTTGGACAAGATTGCACAAAGACTGCCGTGTTCGGATGAGAAAGTAATTGAGTTGGTCAGAATGCAACTCTAGAAAGAGGCATGGGAATGGTTCCAAAGAAACATCGAAGACTGTTTGTATGGGGATGAACCGCCCTGCTGGGTTGAGTTCAAACAAGAACTCCTAGATGAGTTCTTAACTGATGGGGAAAGAAAAAACTGGGCGCTCCAGTTTGAACAACTGAAACAGAAGCCTGGTATATCCGTGTCCGATTATGCTTGAGAATTCAAGAGACTTAGTAAGTATGCACCGCACATAGTACTTACTGAAGCAAGCCGGATCGATAGATTCCAAAGAGGATTGATCGCCTCGCTTTACAATGTGCTTATAGCCATAGATTTCTCCACTATGGCTAAGCTAATTGATAGGGCTAAACTAATGGAGGCAAAGCACAAAGCTGAGAAGGCTGAAAGGACTGAGCGAGACCAAAAGAAGAATAAGAACAGAGGGCAAAGCGGTCAGCAGAGGGGCGAAAATACTCAAGCTGGAGAGCATTCTGCTCCTAACACTACTACTCAATACTGGTCCCAAGGGGGAAGTAAGAATGGAAATCAAGCTGGTAGTGTGTCTGTAGCATCAACACCTAGAAATGTGAGCACTTATCGATCAGGACAGCAGAGTCAAGCAGTTTATAACTATACTACTTGTGGCAAGAGACATGGTGGAATTTGTCACAAAGTAATGGAAGCTTGCCATAATTGTGGACAAGTAGGACATTTTATTAAGGATTGTCCCCTGCGAGGAGAGCAATGAACAACTACTGTTGCATCGCAACCAATAGTGCAGATGAGCTGAGCTGACAATCGAGGACAAGAAGGGAAAGGCAGAAATCAAGGCTAAGCCTTTGGTTCTATGCATGCTGTGGAAGGAAAAGGCAAAGGAAAGGTGTATGCCTTAAATCCGTAAGAGGCACGAACATTGAACAATGTGGTGACAGGTATTGTCCTTGTTAAAACCTCTTATGTGAGATGTTTGTTTGACTCTGGTGCAACACATTCCTTTATATCTCTATATTTTGCAAAAAAGATAAATAGAATTAAAGAGGTAATGCATGAACCTTTAGTTATAACTACACCTTTAAGAGAAATAGTAAAAGTGAATCAAGCATATAAGAATTGTGTAGTAGAAATTAAGGATAGACAGTTTATTGTTGATCTAATTGAATTAGAAGTGTTAGAATTTAATGTCATACTGGGGATGGATTGGCTGTCAAAGCATGATGCCTATGTTGAAAGTTGTGAGAAGAGAATTAGGTTCAGAATGGCGAATGGAGAATAAATTGTCTATCAAAGAGAGTGGTGTGATGTACCCGCTAACCTTATCTCTGCCATTGGAGCAAAAAGGTTGATGAGAAAGGGCTGTCAAGCCTATCTGGCTCAAGTAATGGATATGAGGAAGACCTCTAGTAGCATAGAGGAAATACCCATCATAAATGAATATCCGAATGTCTTCCCAGATGACTTGCTGGGATTACCACCCGATAGGGAGATAGAATTCAACATCGAGTTGCTTCTGGGTACACAACCCATTTTGATACCTCCATATCGAATGGCACCAATTGAGCTAAAAGAACTAAAGGTCAAACTATAAGAATTGTTGGACAAAGGTTTCATTCGACCTAGTAGTTCACTATGGGGAGCCCCAGTACTGTTCGTTAAGAAGAAGGATGGAACAGTCAGACTGTGCATCGACTATAGACAGTTGAATAAAGCAACAGTAAAGAATAGATACCCTTTACCTAGAATCGATTATCTATTTGACCAATTGCAAGGGGCTAGCTACTTTTCAAAGATAGATCTTCGGTCTGGTTACCATCAACTATTCGAGGAGAAGACATACATAAGACTGCGTTTAGAACTCGGTATGGCCACTACGAGTTTACATTGCTACCATTTGGATTTACAAACACATGAGTAACTTTTATAGACTTGATGAACTGTGTGTTCAAACCCTTCCTAGATAAGTTCATCATTGTCTTTATCGACGATACCCTGATCTATTTGAAGAATGAAGAAGAACACAAGGAACACCTGAGAATGGCATTACAAACATTGAGGGAGCATCAACTATATGCGAAATTCTCAAAGTGTGAATTTTGGTTAGACGCGAATGTTTTCGAGGACACATGGTAAGCAAGGATGGGATCCAAGTAGACCCTAAGAAAGTAGAAGCAGTTGTTGATTGGCCACGTCCTACAATGATCATTGAGATTCAAAGTTTCTTAGGATTGGGCGGGTACTATCGGCGATTTGTGAAAGATTTTTCACGAATTGCTGCACCATTGACAAAACTGACAAGGAAGTAAGTTAAGTACAATTGGGATGAAGCCTGTGAAGAAAGCTTTCAGAAGTTGAAGAAATGTTTGATATCGGCTCCAGTTCTAGCATTACCCGAAGGAGAAGGGGGTCTTGCTATATACTGTGATGCATCAAGAGTCAGATTGGGGTGTGTATTGATGCAAAATGGGAAAGTTATTGCCTATGCATCAAGACAGCTCAAGAAACACGAAGTAAATTACCCGACTCACGATTTGTAGATGGCCGTGGTTATTTTTTCTTTAAAGATATGGAGACACTACTTGTACGGGGAAAAGTGTGAGCTCTTCACAGACCATAAAAGTCTCCAATATATCTTGAAGCAGAAGGATCTAAACCTGAGACAAAGAAGATGGGTGAAGTTGTTACAGGATTACGATTGTCAGATACTATATCACCCTGGAAAGGCCAATGTGGTAGTTGACGTGTTAAGTAGGAAGTCAATGGGAAGTCTTTCCCATATAGCTGTGCATAAGAAACCCCTTGTGAAGGAACTATTCAATAAAGGTTTACAATTCAAAGTAAATGGATCATAAGTGCTTTTGGCCTACTTCAAAGTGGAATCAAGGTTCCTTGAAGAGATTAAAGTCTCGCAAGATAAAGATCGACAACTAGTAAAGATTAAAGAAGAAGTGAGAAAAGGTGAAGCTCCAGAATTTGAGATCAAAGATGAAGTTCTCAAATGTGAAAACCGAATATGTGTACCGAACGTAGAAGGACTAAAGGAGAAAATCTTGAAAGAGGCACACCAAACCCCCTACAGTGTCCACCCAAGCGCTACAAATATGTATCAAGATGTTAAGAGTTTTTACTAGTGGCCGGGTTTGAAGAAGGACATAGCAAATTTTGTGACATCCTGCCTCACTTGTCAACAAGTGAAGATAGAACACCAAAAACCATTGGGCTTACTACAATAAACCAAGTTACTTGAATGGAAGTGGGAGCGCATTACTATGGATTTCGTAATGGGACTGTGTAAACCCTTAATTTTACACCTCGGTGTATGGTTGAACCTGAATAACCATTGGTGGAAGTGCGGCAGTCAAACGAAAGAAAAACAGTTGAAAAGGGCCCGAAAACCAAAATTGGTCCTACGGGTCCTGCAAGCTGCATGTGCGGTACCGTAGAGCACACCTGCGGTTGTTACAGGCTGCTCTTGCAGTGCCGCAGAGCCGGTTTGCAGCAGCAATTGGTTTTCGCAGGGACCCTCTGCGGTACCACAGGGTCCCTGTGCGGCAGCGACCCTGGAATTCGAATTTCCAAATTGGAAAATGGGGAAAACAGTCCCCTATCCCTCCTACTATATATTCAAACTCCTTAAGTCAGTTTTATTCACACCTTGACTTGCTTGATCAACCAGTGATCTCAAAGCAAGTCTCAAAAGCTCTTTTAGCTTGTTCCATAAAGAAGGAATAAGCCCTTTAGTTCTAAAGTTTGTTCTTTTATTTTTTTATTCGCTTTGCTCTTTGCTCCTTGCTTTGCAAAGCGTGTGTAAGTCTTCCGTTTGAGGTCCGAGTCCTGCCTCAAGTTGAGAGAAGGTGGAATTAAGATCCGAAAAGCAGCTCCGTTCGTTCGTCCCCAAGCTTTATAGGCGTAAGGTAAGCCTCAATCTCTTTCTTTTTTCCATTTTTCTTTATTTGCTTTTATTTATTTATTTGCTTTTATTATTGCTTTATTCTCCCTCTTTGAGATTCTTTTCTTCCCCTTTGGCCTTCTTGCCTAATCCTTGCTCATCTACTCCATCATTCTTTAATTAATTGAAATTGATTTACTTAAGATAGTTAATTAAAATCCGATCTAATTAACTCAACTTGGTAAATTAATTAAAATTAATTAATTAATCAATCAATCCTCTCTAATTTAATCAATCGAAACATGATAAAAGGCTAAAACTAAATTAACCCCTTCGCAAGAAGGAAAAACTACGTGGGTTTTGATTCCCATTCAAAGTTAAAACTAAACTAACCCCTTCGTAAGAAGGAAGAACTGCGTGAGTTCTGATTCCCATTCAAAGGGATATGCAGGCATGCTTGGTCCAAGCATCGAATCCAATTAAAATCAACCAACTCTTCCCTATATCACCTTCTTCACCTAGCTAGGGTTTTCTTCTTAATTGTTGGTTTCCTTTATGATTTAATTTGGGAAATGTGTGACTTCCTTAGAACCTATAAGAGCTAGAGGAAGTATCCCCTGATTTGGTTTCATTGTAATTTATAATTTACTTATTTCATTTACTTCGCTTTATTTTGTATTTTATATTTGGAATGAATAAATAATCATATATACCTTAATTGTTCATGCATTATACTTGTTCATGAAATTAATTTTAAGCTGTTTTGTATTAAATTTGCCAAACTAATCTTTATCTTTAAAATAAACTAAAAATCTAGTCGCCGAATCCTCTTTAGTAAATCGAGGGCTAGTGCACTTTTTCATTGGATAATAATTGGAGTCAAAAATGGGTTTTCCCTTAACTTTTCCTAAATAAAAATAAAATTAAGGTGGCGACTCAAAAATCTCTTTTTAAAAATCAATCAATCTGAGCTCGGGGGCTTCATCGTGATTTCAAATCCAAATGAGCATTTCGATTCCTTTAGTGAATCGGACTGGTACTCGGGCGAGGCCTCACAATTGGCGACTCCATTGGGAAAAAAACTTTCTTTTAAAAAGAAAAGATAAGCGGATTAATAATTGGTTTAAATTAAAGTTTAACACTTTTAATGCAAAAATAGCTTTCATGTATCATTTGCATAGGCTCCTTGCCTTCCAACCTAATTCTTTAGGAAAACAATGGACAGTGAGTAGCATCGAGTGGGTAACCTTCCTTGGGTCTATTCGCCGATAGTGAAATCATCCACCCCACGATGAATCCTTTGATCTTTTCAAAGGTGTAACGGGTAAGCACGTACTGTTGGACTCACGCAAGGCTCATTGACTCACATGTGGTTAGGTATATTGCTGCTCTAGTGTGACAGGTACCAATTCCAAGCCACCCTTACCTTCATCATGTAAAGAACATAGAACTGACCCTAGGTTGTATGTACAATAATTAAAGACTTGTACAGTTGCATTTTCATGAAATGACTTTTCATTCATGCATCCATGCACACATTCATTGGACCAAGAACCCTGAACCAAGTGGAGAGTCTACCAAGCCCATACCAAATAGTCTTTCCATCCATTTTGACTTGCTGTAATCCTACACTTACCCATCTACTTTTGTTTGGTTGTAAGGTGAAAATGGCCAATCTAGAAGGAAATTTGCCAACGGACCTGAATGTTGATGATCCAAATGATCCCAATGAAGCAACTCAGCTGAACACACTCTTAGCCACTCTCATCATCAAACAAGAAGAGACTGCAAGTAATACGGGCCGAGCTCAAAGATCAGAGGCAGTCCATTCTGGAAGAGGTGCAAGCCATGGTTAGTTGAGCTAGTCTCAATAACCCAAGCCCAGTTTTGAACCAAGCTACCTCAAACCTTAATCAAGCTGCTTCGACCCGAGCCCACACAAACATTGCCTCTACCTCCAGGACTGTAATTGACCTCACTGATAAAGGCAAGGCTGTAGCTAGTGTCCCTCAAGCCATGGAAACCCCAAACATCACCACCCACTCTGTTACTTTTTCTCTATTGAATCATTTTCAAGGAAAGGAAGCTTTCTCCCATCCTGATCTCAAAGCCTTTATGGAAAAATTCGAAGCCATGGAAAGAACCCTAAAAAATATCAAGAGGCATGATGATGTGATTGATGTCAGCTCCTTGACCTTTTTTCCCAATGCTAGGGTTCCACCCAAGTTTAAAATGCCAAACCTAGACAAGTTCAATGGAACTTCCTGCCCTAAAACTCACTTGAAAATATATGTGGGGGCAATGAATCCTTTGGGAGTGAACAATGAGCTCCTTGCTTAACTATTCCAATAATCTTTGACTGGGGCTGCAATGAGATGGTTTGTAGATCTAGACATAAACCAGAAGCAAACTTGGGATGACATTTGCAATGCTTTTATCAAGCAATACCACTACAACATAGAGGTTGATGTCACAAGGAGGGATCTTGAGACTACTAAGCAATACCAAAAGGAGTCCTTCTCCACGTTCCTTATGAGGTGGAGGGCCAAGGCTGCTCAAATGGTGAACCGCCCTACTGAACAAGAGCAGATTGACATTACTGTCAAGAACCTTCTTCCGGTTTACCAAAATCACCTCCTCACCCAATACCTCCCAGACTTTAAAGCCTTGATTGCCACCGCATCTAAAATAGAAGACTTGATTCAAAGTGGCTAAATCAAAGAAGAACCTTCCAATCCTAGATACAAAAAAGAGCACACCCAACCAGTCCAATGTTACCTCCTCAACAAATCAGAAAGGAGGGGAGGTATTTGCCATTTCTAACCACTAACCACTGAGATTGGAAAGAAGGACCTTCACAGATTTGGGGGTGCCATTGGTAGTGGTTTACAATAAGGCCTTGGAAGGAAAAATGGTAAAACCTTTGGCAAGATCTCCTCCTGATCCCTTACCCAGGAATTATAACCCTAATGAATATTGTGAATATCATCAAGGGGCGGGGCACAAAATCGATGCTTGCAAAGCTTTGAAGCACATGATTCATGACCTGATTGATAGTGGTGATATAATCCCTCTAAAAACCAAGCCCAACATCTCCACCGACCCTCTCTCTAATCACCAAATCAATTTTATCATCTCTTCCGAGCTAGAAGTGGATCCTGTCTCTTTGATTCGATCCATTTCAGATTTCTGCTGTGTGTTTGATTTGAGCAATCTTGTTGAAGAAATTGATGCCATAACCAAGAGTGGGAGAATCTTCCAACCGCTTGCCCCTCAAATTAACCAAACTCCCATCCAGCCCATTCCACCCCCTATGGAGAAGGTGAAAAGCAGTCTTGAATATGAGGAAGACCCTATCTTAAAGCAGCTTAAAAAGACTCAGGCAAACATTTCTATTTGGAGTCTCATCCAATCCTCATACCCTCATCGCCAAGCTCTTTGCAAGGCGTTAAATCAATACCAAGCTCCAATAGACATCACGCCTAAAACGTTGGTAGCTTCCCTCACCAACACTACCAAAGCTACATCAATTTCCTTCAATGATTATGACCTACTAAAGGGAGAGCCTAGCCATAACCATGCCCTGTACATAACAGTCATGACTTATGGAAAGACTGTCCCTATGGTACTAATTGACAATGGATCAGCTTTAAATGTTTGCCCTTTGAAAGTAGCAAATTGCTTGGGATTGGTGGCCTCATATTTTACACCGGCTTATGATAATACCAAGAGGGAAGTATTGGGAGTAGCTACTTTAAATGTCACCATCGGACCTATCACTTCTCCTATCTCATTCCAAGTTATTGATGTACCTGCATGCTTTAACCTCTTCCTTGGAAGACCATGGATACATCAAACCAAAGCTATCCCCTCCTTGCTTCACCAAAAGCTTAAGTTTCCACATGAAACTTCGATTGTTACTATTAAAGGGGATATGTATGGGAAAAGTGA
Source organism: Vernicia montana (assembly GCA_949750685.1). NCBI lineage: Eukaryota > Viridiplantae > Streptophyta > Magnoliopsida > Malpighiales > Euphorbiaceae > Vernicia > Vernicia montana. Next base: position 2,931 of record CATKHJ010372664.1, on the reverse strand, counting down.
GGTCCCGAGCCCCATGCCTATCCTGGAAATTCAACCTGAGCTATCCTCTTTACCATTATCTAGTTTCTCCTTTGACACTATGTATTTTATAGAGGAAGAGAGAGGTAAAGAGTTAATTACTTTTGACTTTGATCCTTTTGGTAATATTGCTGTGGCTAACATGTTGAAGAACATGAATTATTTCCCTGGGCTAGGTCTAGGCAAAAGGCAACAAGGAGTTCAAGGAGTATCCTGTAGCCAATCCACTGTTTGGTCTTGGGTATGAGCCTACCCAAGAAGATTAAGCTGAGAAGGAGGTGAGAACGAAAGAAAGGGCTGTAACCCAAAAAAGAGGTGAGTCATATGATTGGCAAATACGCCCCTACTTCAAAACTCTTAATGGGTATTTTGTAAAAGAAGGTGAAGATTTCCCTTACTGTGGCTTTCCTGAACCGTGGTTATGCCCCATCACCAAGAAACTAATCCCTAGTTTTAAAATCTTCTTTGATGTCAGGCTTTCCCTAGAAGATTGTGAACCAGTTTTCATGTTGGAATAGGATTGGAAGGAAAATATGGAGGCTACTCTCTTTGAGCAAGTCTTCATGATGAGAGCTGAAGAAATAATAGATCCAACCAAGTTGATCCAAGCAACCAAGACCCAACTTGAGAACTGGTACTATGAGAAGCAAGAGGATGGCCAGTCAAAGTCTAAGTCCAAGCTAGAGTCAGAGCTAGAGTGCGAGCCAAAGTCTGAGTCTGAGTCAAAGTCAGAGTTAGAGTCTGTCAGTTCTTCTTCCTCTTTTGAGTCTGTAGTCGACCATGTCGGTCCTTCTTTCAATTTTGATGTAACTTTGGACAATGGCTTTTTCATCTATAATAAAAAGCTCGAGTTTTCCTCTTACGATCCTTTGTTACCTAATTCTTTTCCTGTTTCTTGCCTTAAATCCAAATTGAATGAAACAACATCAGAAAATGAAATAAATGAAGTAAAAAATGATAATGGCAAAGAACCAATAAATTATGGCACTGATGAAACACCCAAAACTACATTCATTGCATCATCATGTTATAATAGGGATGATTCTTCCAAACTAATTCAAGGGTTTGTGGACTGTTTCGCGTAGGCACCAAAAGATATGACTGGTATGGATCCAAATATAGCAGTACACAAGATTCCCACCTTTGAGCACATGAAACCTGTAAAACAGAAATTGTGGAGATTAAAGCCAGAATGGTCTTTGAAGATTAAGGAGGAAGTCACCAAGAAGTTAGACAATGGGTTTATTGAGCCAATCACTTACCCTTATTGGTTGGCAAATATTGTACCAGTTCCAAAGAAAGATGGGAAAGTAAGAATGTGTGGATTACCGGGATTTGAACAAGGTTGCCCAAAGGATGATTTCCCACTACCTCATATTGACCTATTGGTTGACTGTATGGCAGGTTCTAAAGTAGTCTCTTTGACTGACCTGTATGCTGGATATAACCAAATCCAAGTTCATCCTCCTAATAAGGAAAAGACTGCATTTGTAACAGAATGGGGTACATACTGTTACCGAGTTATGCCTTTTGGGTTGAAAAACGTAAGAGCAACTTACAAAAGAATGGCCACTACCATTTTCCATGACATGATGCACAAAGATAGTCGAAGTATATGTAGATGACATGGTAATAAAATCTGAAACAACTGAAGGACACTTGGAAGCATTGAGGCGATTCTTCCTTAGACTTCGCCAATACAATCTGAAACTGAATCCAACCAAGTGTATATTCGGTGCACTATCAAAAGTGTTCCTTGGGTACATGGTTAGCAAAAAGGGAATAGAGGTAGACCCTGCAAAGTCAAAGGCCATTATAAAAATGCCAGCTCCAAAGACAGAGAAAGAAATCAGAGGCTTTCTTGGTCGATTACAGTACACTAGCCGTTTCATTGCCCAATTGGCTGAAGTATGTGGTCCCATTTTCAAGCTATTGAAGAAAGGAGCCTCCAAGCAATGGAATGAAGATTGTCAGAAAGCCTTTGACAGGATTAAGGAGTATCTACTAAATCCTCCTGTGCTACAACTACCAAGACCTGGGAAACCTCTGTTACTATACCTATCAGTTACTCAAGAAGCAATGGGGGCAATGCTCGCCCAAAATGCTAGTGATTCTCACAAAGAAAATGCCATCTATTACCTGAGCAAGCGCATGCTGGCCCATGAACTTAAATACAATCAGATTGAAAAGCTATGCCTTGCCTTGGTATGGGTGTGTCATAAGCTCCAGCATTACTTAAGCTCCTATACTACTCATGTCCTTGCTGACAAGAGCTCCTTGAAATTCCTTATGAAAAGGCCAGTTCTTGACAATAAGATGGCACGATGGATGGCTATCCTTGCAGCTTATGACCTGAAATATATCACTAGGAAGGCCATAAAAGGGAGTGCAATAGTAGATCAGTTAGCAGCAGCCCTTATAGATGGTGAATGGTCTGAACTAGAATTCCCGGATGAAGACATCTTACAAATTGAACTAGAGGTTTGGAGGTTATTCTTTGATGGTGCATCCAATAGTAAGGGTTATGGTGTCGGAATAGTACTTGTTACTCCAGAAGATGAGCAGTTACCCATGGCTGTCAAATTAGCATTTGAAGCGACAAACAATGAGGCTGAATATAAAGCATGCATAGCAGGATTAGAAGTGGCAGTGAGCCTGAAGATTACTCACCTAGAAGTGTTGGGAAACTCAAATTTGATTATATCTAGGCCCTTGGCAAATGGAAAATAAGAGAAGAGCGTTTGGTTCTTTACCATTAACACTTGGACGACTTGGCACAAAATTTCCATAAACTTTCATTCCATTACTTACCTCGGGTTAAAAACCAATTTGCAGATGCCTTGGCTACTCTTGCATCAATGCTCAACATGACAGATGGGTACATAATCAAGCCTGTGGTGATTGAAGTAAAAA
>CATKHJ010372636.1:0-20527 GCA_949750685.1 Vernicia montana | reverse complement strand
AATCCATAGAACATAAAAGAAATCCAAACACCTAAGGTTTGCTATAGTAGATCTTGATTTCATTTGGACAACCAAAGAGAGGAAGTCAAGAACATCTAAGGAAACCAAAGGAGCTTGATAGAGGAAGCTTGGTGTGGAAATTCTAAAGGCTTCACGTTTGGGGAGCTTTGATAGAAAAGAGAAGAATCAAAGTTTTGGCTTCAAGAGGTAATTTGATTACCATTTGTTCTTTCTTTTCTAGCATATGTGTTTTACACATTAATTAAGAGATTGCTTGGAAGTTTTATTAGATCCAACCACTAGGTGTTGTGAAATTTTAAAACATTTAAGATTTCACAAACCTAACGATTCCGCTGTGCTTGGGCCCAATATCCCCTTCAGTAACATCTACTGAAGTTTAAATCCACAAAGATTTCTTTATCAATTAAATCCTAATTTACATATGATATAAATGAGAAGGAATAAATTGATTAAGCTATGGATAAATAAAAGGAATTAATTTTGAGCTTTGTTAATAACCCTAAATAGCTAAAGCCCATATTTGATATGGTTAAAGAAAGTTTAGGGGTTAGAAAAATTCCATAACCCTAAAGCCCATTTGATGGATTTAGGGGTTAGATATTTTCTACCAAGTTTAAAATAGTAATTTCCACTTTAAGGCTTAAATGAAATATTCATTAACCCTAAAGGGTAAAATCGACGTTTAATTTTTCCTTAAAGTTAACAAAAGCAATTCCAATATCAATTTGCTTCCCTAATAGCCAATAAGGGTTTTTGGCTATAAAAGGATGATGATTAAAATTGCTAAGGTTAATCTAATGTTCATCTTCTTCAAGAGCTATCTTAGAGATTAAGACTTGAGAGAGAAAAAGAAAAAGAAGAAGTGTTCTTCAAATTTCTTAATCTTCATTTATTGTTCTATGTTCTTTGTGAAAGAACAAAAGTTTCTTGAAATGAAAAGTTAGATCCATAGCAACTGAAAGAAATCCAAACACCAAAGGTTTGTCAAGGTAGATCTTGATTTCATTTGGACATCCAAGAGAGGAAATCAAGAACATCCAAGGAAACCAAAGGTAACTTGAAGGTGGAGCTTGGTGTGGACAACTAGAGGCTTCACACTTGGGGAGCTTTTGAGAAAAGGAAAAGATTCAAGGGTCTAAGGCTTTAAGAGGTAATATGATTACCACTTGTTTCTTTCTTTTCTCATATGTGTTTTACACATTAATTAAAATTATTGGTTAAATGTTTATTGGACCTAAATATGGGCGTTGTGAAATTTTAAATTGTTTGAAATTTCACCCACCAACTTTCTTCCACTTAATTTGCGCCCAATATTCCTTCAGGCTTGTGGTTGTAAGACGTGTGAGGGGTCTAATATGCACTTTCTCAACATTGATACATGGAACATAGGATGGACATGTGGCAATGTCGGAGGCAACGCCAACTTATATGATACTTCCCCCACTTTGTCGAGAATCTTAAAGGGTCCAATGAATTGGGGAGACAGTTTACCCTTCTTACCGAATCTTATCACACCTTTCATGGGGGAGACCTTCAAGAACACATGATCTCACACCATGAAACAAACTTCTTTTCTCCTACAATGGGCATAGCTTTTCTGCCTACTAAAAGCAGTCTTCAATCTATTTTGATGATTGACACTTTCTCTATGGTTTCCTTTAGAATATCTGACACCTCTACATACTTGTCACCTACTTCAACCTAGTAGATTGGAGAGTGACACTTTTTTCATATAATACCTCATAGGGGGCCATTCCAATAGATAAATGGTAACTGTTGTTGTAGACGAATTCGACTAGTGGAAGATGCTTATCCCAATTGACACCAAAATCCATAATGCACACTTGTAGCCTATCTTCCAAGGTCTGAATAGTTCTTTTGGATTGTCCATCCGTCTGCTAGTGAAAAGCAGTATTGAAATATAACTGTGTGCCCAAAGCCTCTTGTAGCTTTTGCCAAAATCCTGAGGTAAACTAAGTACCTCTATCAGAGATAATTCAGACTGGAACCCCATACAGCTTCATAATCTTGTCTATATAGAGTCATGCATACTAGGTTGCTGAGTATATAGTCTTCATTTCTAAGAAGTGTGCAGAATTTGTCAATCAGTCAACAATGACCCATATAGAATCATATCCCTTTGGAGTTTTGGGCAACCCCACTACGAAGTCTATAGTGATGCACTATTATTTTTATTCTGGAAACTTTATCTCTTAAAGTAGGCTATAAGGCCTTTAATGCATAAATTTCACTTGCTGGTAGGTCAAGCAGGATGCCACAAAGCTTGCCATGTCCTTCTTCAACCCAGGCCACCAATCGCAGCTCTTCACATCGTAATACATCTTTGTGGCGCCTGGATGAACACTGTAAGGAGTCTGATGTGCCTCTTTCAAGATCCTCTCTTTTAGCCCATCTATGTTTGGCACACATATATGATTTCCACATATAAGGGTGTCATCTTTTACTTTAAATTATAGAGCTTGGCCTCTTTTCACTTCTTCTTTGATCTTCATTAGCTATGGGTCCTTGTCCTGTAAGGCTTTTATCTCATCAATAAGCATAAACTTCACTTGGAAGTGAGCTAACAATGCTTGAGACTCATTCACTTCAAATTGCAATCTTTTATTGAACAGCTCCCTCAACTCTTTCATAATAGGCCTCTTATGCACCAATATATAGGAGAGACTTCCCATTGATTTCCTGCTTAGGACATTAGCCACTACATTGGTTTTGCCAGGGTGGTAGAGTATCTGACAGTCATAATCCTTCAATAACTTCACCCATCTTCTATGTCTTAAGTTTAGATCCTTTTGCTTCAAGATATACTGGAGTCTCTTATGATCTGTATAGATCTCGCATTTCTCCCTATACAAGTAGTGTCTCCAAATCTTCAAAGCAAATATGACTGCTGCCATTTTTAGGTCCTGTGTGGGGTAGTTCACTTCATGTCTCTTGAGTTGTCTAGATGCATAAGCAATGACTTTTCCATTTCGCATCAAGACACACCTAAGTCCAACCTTGGAGGCATCATAATAGATGGAAAATCCTCTCACTTTTTCGGGTAGTGCTAAAATTGGAGCTGAAATAAGACAATTCTTCAATTTTTGGAAGCTTTACTCATACGCTTCATCCCACTTATACTTCACTTATTTTCTTGTTAGCCTTGTTAACGGTGCTGCTATTCGGGAGAAATCCTTTACGAACCGGTGGTAATAGCCCGCCATTCCCAAGAAACTTTAAATTTTCGTATTATTGTAGGCCGTGGCCAGTTTGCCACTACTTCTACTTTCTTTGGGTCTACTTGAATCCCATCTTTGCTTACCATATGGCCAAGGAAACACACGTGGTCTAACCAAAACTCGCACTTTGATAGTTTGGCATAAAGCTTATGCTCTCTAAATGTATGCAACGCTGTTCCCAAGTGTTCCTCAGGTTCTATTTACTCTTCGAGTATATCAGGATATCATCAATAAACACTATCACAAACTTTTCTAGAAATGGATTGAACACAAGATTCATAAGATCTATAAAAGATGCTGGTGTATTCGTCAAGCTGAAAGGTAGCAATGTGAATTCATAGGGACCATACTTTATCCTAAAGGCAGTTTTACAAATGTCTTCTCCTCGGATCTTAAGTTGGTGGTAGCCATATCGAAGGTCAATCTTAAAGAAATGACTAACCCCTTGTAATTGGTCAAAAAAATCATTGATCCTAGGTAGAGGGTACTTATTCTTGACTGTCACCTTATTCAACTGCCTATAGTCAATACACAGTCTAAGAGACTTATCCATTTTCTTAACAAATAAGACTAGAGCACCCCACCGAGAACTATTAGGCCTAATGAAGCCCTTATCAAGTAAATCCTATAGATGAACCTTTAATTCCTTTAATTCGGAGGGTTCCATATGGTATGGAGGTATCGAAATGGGTTGGGTACCCGTAAGAAGTTCAATGGTAAACTTTATTTCTCTATCTGGTGGTATTCGGGACAACTCTTTTTGAAAAAATCAGAAAATTGATCAATAACAGGTATCTCACTTACACCACTTGGAGTCTTTCTAGTGTCCACTACATGAGCCTAGTATGCCTTACATCCTTATCTTAACAATGTCTTAGCTCCAATAATAAATATAAGATTTATAGGAATGTCACTCCTATCGCCTTGATACACAAATTCTTCTCCATTCTTCATCTTAAATTCAATTCTTTTCTCTCGATAATCAATATAAGCATTATATGTTGACAGCTAATCCATTCCCAGTATAACATCCAATTCCAATATTTCTAATTCAATCAAGTCAATAGGGAGTTGTCTACCTTCAACTTCTACTATGTAACCCTTGTACACCAAGTTCACTTCCACGGTTTTGCCTAATGGTGTGGTTATAGTTAAAGGTTCATACATGTTTTCTTTAGCTCTACCCAACTTCTTAGTAAAACATGGTGAAACAAAAGAATGTGTTTCATTGGAGTCAAACAAACATCTTACACTAACAGTTAGGATAGGAATGGTACCTATCATAGCAGTGTTTGATGCACGGGCTTCTTACTAGTTCAGGGCATAGACCTTGCCTTTACATTTGCCTTCTACAGCTTGCATTGCACCCAAGGCTTGTCCTTGGCCTCTACCTCTTTTTCCTTGTCCTCAGTTGTCTGTCTAACTCAACTACACTTTGGGTTATGATGTAATTGATGTAGCTCCTTGCTCTCCTTTCATCGGGCAGTTCTTTATGAAATACCCCATCTGTCCGCACTTAAGGCATGCTCCAGTCGCTTTTCGACAGACTTATCTGTTCTTTCTTCAGCATGTGGCACAAGTAGGAATAATTTGACTTTGTTGCCCAGATCGATATGTGCCCTTATTGCCAAGAGCAGATGCCACTGATACATTGTCGGCTTGATTTCAGACTTGGTTCCACCTTTTGGACTGGTATGGAACAATGGTCATGGTAGTCTGTTCTTGCCTTCTGTTTTACGTGTTTCCTCCTCAATGTTGAATGCTTTAACCCTTGTTTTTGTTCTTATTCTTTGGATCTCTTTAAGCTCTCTCTGCCTTTTTAGCCTTATATCTCGCTTCTATAAGCTTAGTTTTGTCAACCAACTTGGCCATGGTGGGAAAATCCGTGCCCACAAGAACATTGTAGAGTGGAGCAATCAGACCTCTTCTAAATATGTCAATCCTACTAGCTTCCATTGGCACAATATGAGGGGAAAATATACTTAGCCTTCTGAACTCCTTAGCATAGTCGAATACCGACAAAGCTAGATTTCTACTTTAGCTGTTCGAACTGGAGAGCACGGTTTTGTCATTCACCTTCTGATAGAAATTAATATAGCAACTTTTGCTTAAATTTGGCCCAAGTGGGTGGATCATCGACATACAAATGATTTTCTACATCCCTGTCGAACCAATCCCACGCGTCCTTCTTAAGTTGCATTCCCACTAGCTCAATCACCTTCTCATCCGAGTATGGTAGTCTTTGAGTTATCTTGTCTAGCTCCTCTAAAAATTCTTATGGGTCTTCTCCTTCTTCTCCCTTAAACTTAGGAGGTTTCATCTTTTTGAAGTTGTGGACGAAAACTCCCTCATTAGGAAGCATTCTTCTTCATGCTATTCTTAGTGCTCTCATGGGCAAAGGAGGGATCCCCGCATCTCTTAGGGTAGGCGATCCCATTTGTAGTGGTGGTGGTGGAGCCATTTCTTGTCTCTGTCGCCTCAACTCGACAAGTTTGTGTCTTAGTTTGCAAATCTTTTGTCTCATAGCTTCCATATCTTTTGGAGGTTTTCAATCCCTTTCATCAGGAGTATGCTGCCTCGATCGAGGTGGTTCCTTAGATTCCGTATGAACCGAAGTAATGTCTGGTGCTATACTTTCACTACTATGAGATTCGTATCCCTCAGATCGGGCTCTTTTGCAAGGTGGCATCTATACCACAAGCATATATATCATTTAATACAATTCACCACAAATCACATCTCACATCAATTTCACATAAACAATCACATGTAAAATTGATCATTAATATAATATAACTATTTCTTTTGTAGATATCACATAGCTTTTGATACATAAACATCATTTTCATAAGTACAAAAATTAGTTTCAGATCATGTCATCATTTAACTCATATTAGATTATATCACATTTCTCTTACCACATAGGGTCTTTTTATATACAAACCTATTATATGTACTACTAGTTATGCATAATTACTCATACTAGTATATATACATCTTTAGTGACACTAACATATACTATCTTAACATACTAATAGTTCCTACAAGCCTTCTAACTTATCTTGCTACTACACATATGTCTTCCTAATCACATAACTACTACTAATATACTAATCCCTACCAACACCACCCATATCTCAATCCTCACGGTCATCATCCTCATCACTACTCCTCCCTTAACTGTTAGAGTATATGCCCTAGAGCTGTATATATATGTTATGGAAATGTAAAACAACATCTTAATAAAAGGCAATAAATATATGTTTCTGTATATGAAAATGTTCCATTGCATTAAAATATATATTTGTAGTCCATTAGTATTTTTAAAGAGGATCTATTCTCAAGTGTTGAGAATATGAATGATAGATCGCTCTCAAACAAATACTTTAAATGTTCATGGTCATAAGAATAATGACTAGACCTCATTAATTTTGGAAGACCGTCACCTCTATTTAAATTCTATAATCAGAATGTGATACTTGTGAATTGTTGAACTATGACGTTAGATGATGATAGCATGAAGTTTTATTACTAGTCAATAAATCATCATCTAGGTCATAATTGTACATATAGTCCTTTGACTTGAGGGACACTGTATCTCATTCTTTGGTGGTTGGGATTTATTACTGCTTACATACTAATGCTATTCATGTAAAGGTATATAGCATGTGATGGTTCTAACTAGTTATGTATGGAGGTAAGTGATCACCAAGAAAGAATTCATTACTTAAATAAATGAGGAAGAAATCCTATGCTATATGATTATTCTTGATAATCAAATCCTTGGTCGAGGTAATTAAGATTTACTAGAAAGGGTTTCTAGTAGGAATCAATTTATCAAGAATTAGAATTGAGATATAGACATATGATCAAAGCATATTAGGGTTTGACAAATCCATGACCCTAGCTAAGATTGAGATTTCGTAATGAAGGGATTTTAGTGTACGATAATTATGATCAATGGTCCATGGAATGGGTAGGTAATCAAACACTTACATTCATTCTAATTAGGTGGTCATCATATATTTTGCTAGACATCACTCTTGACTTATGGGACTAAGGATGAAATAGGAATTTCATATTAGTAGAGAAAAATATTTTCTCAATCCCATTGCTAATTAGACATGAACCTAGAAAGTCACACACCTAAAAGTATTAAACCTTCAAGTGTAAAAGGTTTACCATAATAATTAATTAAAGTGTTTGATTAATTTATTAGTGGTAAAAGGCTTAAACTTGTAATTAGATTTACAAGGACCCTAGCATGTCCTGAAGTTTAAATCTGCAAAGATCTCTTTATCAATTAAATCCTAATTTATATATGATATAAATGAGAAGGATTAAATTGATTAAGTCTATGCATAAATAAGAGGAATTAATTTTGAGCTTAGTAAATAACACTAAATAACTAAAGCCCATATATGATATGGAGAAAGGTAATTTAGGGGTTAAAAGATTTTTACTAACAATAAAGCCCATATGATGGATTTAGGGGTAGAGATTCTCAAAAACCCTAAACCTCATGAGATGAGTTTAAGGGTTAGAGAAAATCAATATCCCTAAAGGCTATATATTGGGTTTAGGGGTTAGGAATCTTTAAATAACCATAAATCCCATTTGATGTGTTTTAGGGGTTAGAGCAAATCAATAAGCCCTAGCCCATGAGATGTGTTTAGGGGTTAGAGATTTTCTACCAAGTTTAAAATGGTAATTTCCATCTTAAGACTCAAATGAAATATTCATTAAACCTAAAGGGTAAAATGGACATTTCATTATTGCTTTAAAGTCAACAATAGCAATTCAATTATCATTTTTCTTCCCTAATAGCCAATAAGGGTTTTTGGCTATAAAAGGGTGGTGATTAAATTGCTAGAGTTAGAAGAAAAAAAAAAAGCTATCATCTTCTTCAAGAGCTATCTTAGAGATTAAGACTTGAGAGAGAAAAAGAAAAAGAAGAAAGGTTCTTCATATTTCTTGAACTTCATTTATTGTCCTTTGTTCTTTGCGAAAGAACAAATGTGTCTTGAAAAGAAAAGATCTATCTATAGCAACTAATAGAAATCCAAATACCAAAGGTTTTTCAAGAAACATCTTGTTTTCATTTGGACTACCGAAGAGAGGAAATCAAGAACATCCAAGTAAACCAAAGGTAACTTAAAGGTGGAGCTTGGTGTGGAAAACTAGAGGCTTCACACTTGGGGAGCTTTTGAGAAAAGGAAAAGATTCAAAGGTCTAAGGCTTCAAGAGGTAATATGATTACCACTTGCTTCTTTCTTTTCTCACATGTGTTTTACAAATTAATTAATATTGATTGCTTGAATGTTTATTGGACCTAAAGATGGGTGTTGTAAAATTTTAAATTGTTTGAAATTTCACCCAACAACTTGCTTTTGCTTAATTTGCACCCAATATTACTTCATCAACATGGGCTGTGGATCGTAAAGTAGCAAGAAGTATCTAACACGTCATAGGGCACTCATCAGTAGGATGGTTAGTTCGACCACAAGCCATGCATAAATACCGAGGGTAACCAAGTACACTTTCTCTCAAGGTTGTGACTTTCTACATACCCATCCGCTCACACATCTGTCTCAATCTAATAAACTCAAGCTGCAATTCACGAAATCTCTGCCTCAACTCCTTATTTTCCAGCTTCAAATCCTTATTTTCTTCTCTAAGAATCACATAGTCTTACTATAAATCCTGAAGTTTTAACCTCATCTTTATTACCCATACAAGATTTGGATCCTCCTCGGGATCTGACTCATAAAATCTATTCCCTGTACTGGAGTTTGTATCAAGCACAATCTTTTCTTCTTGGCGCTTTCTCTTAGGCGGCATCTATACAACAAGGTTAGTAAGATACCACAGTCAAGAAAACAAATATCACATATAACAAATAAACTTATAACATATGAGAGAAGTCAACATTTATATAATTAATGTGGAACTAACTTAATGATAGACTTCAATGACAATAAGGAATCCAATGCTCTATGGTTCAACTTATATGCTATGACTCTTACAGTTGTAAAATTTATATTAGACTTAAACTTATACTCGAATACTAACTTTTTCACATCCCAACTTTAGAGATGTGATGGTCTTAGTGCATAGGGAAAAATAAGGTCACATAAACCAGTAGAAACCCTTATTATATGACATACTAAACTTGTCATGCAATAGACATATTCCCAATATTATAGCTTGCAATTTCATTTGAATGTACCACACATATAACAATTGTATACCTAAAGTATATCTAACATATGCCACACGTATACCATAAATATACATGACATATACTTAAGTTTCTACCATTCATTTTCCATACCATCATTCATATTAATAGTCATCATTAGTCATATTCAATATTATCACTTTATGATTACAGACCATAATGAGCAATTCAAAATATTCAAATTAACAAGTACTATGAACCATAATGACCATGGAGCTCTAGACCGAATTCTTTAAGATACATAACCATTGTGATTCCAAAAGAAACAAAATAATCATATGTAGTAAAGTAACCCCAAGTGGAGGAGTGAAGTTTGAGAATTACCTTGCTTGACCTTCTAAATCACTTGAAAAATATAAACCACTAAGAGGTGAGATATATTCAGTGAGCACGTGATATTTTAATATAATATACAGGTAAGTAAAACAAATGGTAACGATAAGGATTTAATATTAATATTAGCAATGAGAAGGTATCAATTATTGAAACTCAATCATGAACATTTTAGCAGAAATCATAAGAATTTGGAAATGGTGTGCTGCCCACATGTAAATAATTAGAGTGGCGGCTAATGCCTTGCTCACTCAAACACATATAATACAAAGCTCTAGACTAATCAGGTTTTACGGCTAAGACCATCAGACCCTTCCTATCTAAGGTCCGGATACGCTCACCCTATCCGTGGGCCTTTACCATGTGCACAAGGTCCAATGTGTTACCCCACATCAGTTGGGGGTTTCTAATTCAAAAGGATATCAATAATAAACAATTATCATGTAGATGACAATATAATGTCAATTCGGTTCATGAGAATTCAATAATGATTTTATATAACTTATGAATTTCAATTAGTACAATGATATCATCGGCATGTGAATGAAATGGCAAATAAGTCGAAGGCCATCTAGTGTAACCTTAGTACAAGGTTCAAGATATCAATTGGATGCTCAATTCATGTATGCAGGATAGCTAGGGTTTTCAGTAAGGGTATTATAAATGAGTATTACTTCAATTGTGAATGCACATATATTATTAAGGTATCACATGCTCAACTCTACTCATTTGCTCAAAAAATACTTAGCACAAGCACTAGGGATGTTTCTCAATCTCTTAGGAACCTTCTTTAATCTTTCCTTTGGACTTTACAATCATCCACATTATTCACATTACGTTTTGAACATTAGTCAAGAATTAATCTGCCTTAGTCTTAACCTAAACTTAAGTACTAACTCTAATAAACCTAGTTTAGGATATAGCATAGCAATCCTACTAACAATCAATCATTCCAAGTTCAATTCATCATACTCAATTCACATGTACATATATTACAATTTATAGCACACATAGGTTCATATTCATGGTATAGTCGAATAGGCCTAGGGAGTGAGTCACACTTCACATTGTTCTTTTTACTTATTTTCATTCCATATTCAAACAAGTCATTTAATAAGTTACTCATATGCATAGTTATAACAATTTACTCAACATGAACATAAAAATCAAAGAGTGGCCAAATTGTGTGTGTCAAAAAATCCTAATCATATTCAATTCACCTTTCCATTTTGATTTCAAATTCATCATATACATGCCATGACAAGTCAAATAATCAACTCAAATCAATTTTAAAAGTTAAACTCGTAATAACCATATAGTGGCTAAATTCTATAAAGTGTTAAACCCTAACTCATAGGCTCACATTATACAAAATAACTCATGAATCATTCTTTATATATGGTAACAGACATGTCTTTCATGTCAATTGAATTTAAAAGTCCTTCTATGAAGAAATCCTAAAGTGGTCGAATATTGACAAAAAGGGAATATCAAATTTATGCAATCAAATTTCAAATTGATTCATGATTTATCAAATTGACACATCACCAAATGAAATTTATCAATCAATTAAATTAAAACAATTTTTGTTAGCAAAACCCTATAATATCCAAATATAAAGAAGAAGGGAAAGTCATCATCTTTTAATCAATTTTCAAATTGACAAGTGAATCCACGATTTAGCATGCTAATGAACTCATTTCGTCATTCAAAATAAGAAATCAAATATGGAAACACTTTACTTCATGTTGGCCATAGATATCAAGTTCAAAACCTTAACATTATAGCCATCTCATATCACTAGTTTTCACTTGATTAAATCATCATCTTATTCTCATATATCATCATTTCATAACATTTTAAAACAAACAAAAATTTCCTTTATATATTCATGTGTTGGCTTAAGCACATGTGAGAAGGAAGGAGGAAGAAAACTTTCAAGACTTGAGAGAAATTTCAAGAATCATGCTTCAGATGAAAAAAAAGTGGGATTAAATAGAAGGATTACCTAGAAAATCTTCTTCTTTTTAATGGAGGGAATTGGCCGAAAGGTGCAAGAAGAGAGGGGAAAGTATTTTCTTTTCTTTCTTTTAAGTTTTAAAACTAAAGTGAAGAAAAGAAATGATGGGGATGTTTCTTTAAAATCTCTTACTTTTGAAAATGTGGTGGAGATTGATTAGCTTCTCAAAGAAGCTTTTCATAGTGGAAGTAGATATTTTAGTTGAAAACAAAGTGATACAAAGTGTCAAATTCATTGTATGGAGAATTCTGCACAATTTCTAAAGAAAATACTTTAGTTAGCAGAAAGGAGGGCTCAAAGTCTACTTTCCCTAACTTAAAATATATTAAGATAGACATTTAAATTAAAAATCAACACACCATCTTCCATCCACCATGCCTTTTTCGGCAACAAGGATATAAGGTGGGTCCCACATCAACACACTTGTTACTTGTTATTTGTGATTCCAAACTTGACAGTTTAACAATTTAGCACTTTAATTATACTTTAACATATTTATTCACATTTATTCACATTATTATTCAATATTAAGCATATCCTTAATGATCAAATATTTAGCAAACATATACACATATTAATCACAAAAAAATTGATTCAAGCTCACACATGTATGCTTAAGTATATGCATTCAGCTAGTCCAACCTTAAAGCCTTTGAATTCTTGTTCTAGGTTCTCATGCTTGATGCTTCTAAGTTAAGGGAGCCTAGTATGAACCCTTAATTTTGCACTCTCATGATGCGGCCGCAACTCGACACCTGTTAAATTTAGTGCGTTATACAATGCCAGTACAGCGGTCTCGCTAGTTGGTTAGCGAGCAGGGGTCAAGGAGGCAGCGCCCCTTGCGAGGGTAGCACCCCTAGAGTAAAAATGGGCTTTCAAGCATAATACTACAAGGATACTTAATTTCGGATCCATCAACATTGACTAGTAATTTTTCAGAATCAAGAAAGCCTCAAAAATTGACCCGCAAGTCCCAAAAACTTGAAAACCAGCTTGCCAGCACCTGATAGACTCACCTCTGCCTGGATAACTAGCGGATCCACCGATACTCTATGCAGAGCCTCCGGTTATCCCAACGGCTGCCATCGAAAATGTCGGTGGATCCGCTAGATAGGTCGGCAGAGCCTTCGAGTATCTGCGTGTATCCTCCTTGACGTGCCGACACACGCGTCAGGGATCCACCAGCTGGCAGAGTCGCCAACCTTCACAACGGCAGCTGCCGAAAGGCCTGGAGGCTTTACGTAGACTTGTGGTGGATCCACAACCTGTCCCGGCGGCTGATCCCCCCTTGTGCATAGAAATTCAATTTTTACCCCTTTTGACCCCCATTCTTTTGGATTTTTCACATTTTATCTTCCTAAAATAGCCCCACCTCACTTTACCTATAAATAGGCCCTCCCACTCTTTATTTTTCTTCACCTCTCAAGCTTGTGTAGATTGGCTATCCACTTGCTTCTTTCTCTCTCTTTCTCTCCAATTAGTCTCTCATACTCACTTTGAGTAGCCCCTAAATATATTAATTTCTCTTTGATTTTAATTAATTTTAGATTAATTAATCATATTAATTATTTAATTAATTAATCATTTTAATTAATTAATTAATCTTTTTTAGTTAAGTAATCACTTTGAATTAATTAATTAATTATTTTAATTAATTAATCCACTTAGTTAATTAATTAATTAATTAATTACTCTCTTTGAGTAATTAATCAATTAATTTAATCCTCCTTAGTTTAATCTCATTTAATCCACTATCCTTGAGTAGGATTTCTGAATTCCGAGACCATTAAAACAAAACTTTAATTTGAAAAAATACTTCGCCCACTCAAAATCTCCCAAAGAGAAGGTACATCATCTTCACTCACCAACTCTAAAATCCCCCCAAATCAAATCAAATCAATCAGATGAATCCCTAAACCCCTCCACCTCACCATGGAATGACCTACGTGGGTTTTGATTCCTATCCAATAGGCTACGTAGGCATGCTTTGAATTTGATTCCAAGCTTCAAATCCAAATCCCCAATCAATCCCTTTCCCCTCTATTTTGTAAATATTTGTATTTAATTTCGTTGTAATTAAGTTAATTATTTTAGAGTAAAGGAGCAACCTTGTGATTTTCCTAGTACCCATAAGGGTTAGAGGAAATACTCTTCTTTACTTATGAATGTTTAATTACTTGGTCTTTATTTTTCATACATCCATAATTATGCCATGATCATAAATCACCATTAATATCTGTCATCCATGAAATTAATTTTTAAGTCAAATTAAACTTAGGAGCAAAATTTAGATTATTTAAAGCCAAAAATCTAGTTCCCGAGCTTAACCTGGTTCGAAGACTAATGATCTTATCCTTGGGTAAATCAATTAAAAATAAATGAATTGGAGTCAATATTGGGTTTTTCCTTAATTTTTCCATTTAAATAAATTAGGGTGGCGACTCATGAATCCTTTTTCGAAAAATCAAATTAATTTGCCAAATAAAGTGATAGCCGCTTCTAATTATGAGATTGGACCTAAAAGAGCATTCTGGTTCCCTAGAGGATCGGATCCGATGCTCGGGCAAGGCCTCACAGTTGGCGACTCCACTGGGGACTGGTTAACACCTTTATATATATATATATATATATATATATATATATATATATATATATATATATATATAAATGGAAAGCAAATAAGAGGATTACTATTTGGTTGGAATTTTCTCCAAAATAATCTCCCTTTGGCTCACTTAAGTTTAAATTGACTTTCATGCATCACTTTCCATAATTACCTAACCCTAGTTACTTAGGAAAACTTTTGGATGGCGAGTAGCATTGGCTCGATATCTCTCTTTGAGTATGTTGGGAGATAGTGAAAGCATTCCACCCCGCGATGAATCCTCGATCATTTCGGTGGTGTAATGAGCAATCCGTATCATTCGACCCACGTGAGGCTCTTTGACTCATATGTAGTTAGGTATATCGATACTCTAGTGGGACGGGGACCCTTAAACCGAAACCATCCTTTCCCCTTGTGCATGTAATTGCCCTAGCCTTTGACCCTAGGTTCCATGTACCATTATTATAAGGACCTTGTGCATATACCCATGAGACCTTTTTTGGCATGTATCACGACATAAACATGCATACAAACCTTAAGTCTAGGTTATGCCTTGAACCAAGTTGAAAATCAACCTTTATTCGAACCTTCGAACAATTTTGTACCTTTTGGCCCATTACCTCCCTTAAGCTTAAGACATTTGGAACCTTATTGCTTTTAAGCCCAAGACATTTGTCCCACCATCACCTTAAGCCCAAAATCTTTAGCACCTTACCAACCTTAGGTCCACCATCACTTTGAGCCCAAAACTTTTGGCACCACATCTCTCTTAAGCCCAATGCATTTGGCATCTCACCTCTTTTAAAGCTTAAGACATTTGGCCCACCACCACTTTAGGCCCAAAAACCTTTTAGCCTAAGACCCTAAAACCCAAACACCATTACCCCAATCCAAACCTAATATTTAAGCCCAAAAACTTTTGGCCCCCAACCTAAGACCTAATCCTTTAGCCCAATACCTTTGGCCCAATGAACAACCTTTACCCCAACACCTTAAGCCTAAAGCAATTGGCCCAAAATGCCTTAGAAAGCCCCTTTTCTCTCAAAATTTGCATACCAACCCATGCTTTCATCACCTTTTCATGCCTTTTCCATACACTTACTTTTTTTTTTCCTTGAAGGTACCAATGGCCAATCCAATCAACATGGATACCATGAACACCCTCCTCACAATCTCCTCAAAAAGCAAGAGGAGAATTTTCAAGTCATTCTCAACTCTGCCCTCAGTACTTAACAAGCCAATTTCAGTAAAGCTTTAGCTGCCCAACAAGCCAATTTCAACCAAGCCCTAACCGCTCAACAATTTAGCTTTAACAACGCATTAGCCCATCTTGCCAAAGCTCTGAGCTCTTAAAGGCAGTCTATGAACCAACTGAAGTCAAGCCTAATAGATTCAAAGCCCTTGATCATACCTCATGCTTCCCAAGTTAATCTTACCAACATCACATCTCCCCATTTTGCTAACCAAAATAAGTCAAATCCAATCAATTCAAGTTCCACCGCACCTCATCTTGATCAAGTTAACACTGTAGCTCCTCTCATGGTCAATCGGCCCCACACCTCTTTTTTTTTTTTTTTTTTTTTTATCAACACCACACTTTGTCCCAGTGCTGCAACCATGTCAACTTCTATCATTGGCCTTACCCATGGTAGAGAAGTGTCCGAAAGTGCCACATAGCTAATCCCAAACACTCATACGAACCTAACCCCTGTTATTGATATGAATAATAATGGAAGAGTCCCTAGAAGTTTCATTCTGCCAAACACCAAAGTTGACCTTCCTTCTTCCTTGAATCCTTTTCGAGGAATAGGTAACTCTACCCAGCCAAACATCAAAAGGCCCATCGAACTACCCTTGAAGCACAACATTGCTGTGCTCCAACAAGCTCACACATTTGGGAAAAGATGTTAGAATAGTAACCCTTGTTCTTCCACTTCTATTATCTCCACTAAATAGAAAGGTAGAGAGTGTTGCCCAATATAAACCAAGAAGGGGGGTTGAATTGGTTAAAAAATTAATTGAACAAAAAAGAAAGAAAAGAAGGAACACAAAGATTTATAGTGGTTCGGATTATAACCAATCCTACATTCACTCCCGAACCTCAATTGGGTATTTCACTATCAATGGAGTTTTACCAAGTTCACTCCCAACTTAGTGTTTAAGCTCACACCAAACTTTATAAGTGTTTTTCCAAGGCTCACACTCAAACCCCTCAAGTGTTTTTAATAGGCTCACACTCAAACCTCATAAGTGTTTTCACTAGGCTCACACTAAAACCTCACAAGTGTTTTCACTAGGCTCACACTCAAACCTTTATGATACAGAATGATTTGTGAAGAATGAAACTAAACTCACTCTTGCAAATAGCTAGTACAAAAGATAAAATGTAATCTAGCTTAGAATAAATTTGAGCACACAAAGATGTTCTTGATGTATGAAAACTTCATTTAACTTCACCTTGAGTCTTTAGATATATATAGGTCTTCATTCCATGCTCAAACAGCCATTTTAGTGCTCTAAAAACGGTACTAGACAAGCTCCAATGGATATATAACGGCTATATTCCAATGGCTAGTTCCAACGGCTTTATAACGGCTATATTCAAAAATTTGAAATCTTGAGTTATACAACTCCAAAACGGTACTAGACAAGCTCCAACGGATATATAACGGCTATATTCCAATAGCTTTATAATGGCTATATTCAAAAATTCGAAATCTTAAGTTATAAAACTCCAAATAATGATACATTTTTTTTGTTGGAAACTTGGAGAAGTCTACTATAACTTTGTAGTTTTGACAAACTTCAAAATAATCCATATTCATACTATAAAAAATAAGAATATTTTATTACTCATCTAATCATGACAGTTTGAACATGCTTTAGTATTTCGCCTAATGCTTCTTCTATACACCTAGGATTGATGCAAGGATTTTTTCATATGAAACTAGACTTCCAGAGATACAAATATTGAGAAGTAAATATTCAAAATCCCTTTGTATAATTAATACCACTAATTCTAATTGACATTATCTGCTGTTACCCAGTCTAACAGCTTGAGCATAATTCAATTAAAAATTCATAACTCTATTTTCCAAGCTCCAAAAATTATACCAATTTTTGTTCCTGAAACTACACTAATGTAACTATCCATCCATATATAGTTTGCATTCATAAGCTATCCCAATTAGTACAGTTTATTCTTCAAACCTCAGTCAATAGTTTTGCTTCCATGAAGATCATCCTTCTTCACATGAGTTTCTTGATTTCACATACTCTTTTCATCTTCATGATTCAATTTCTTTTAATTGCATTAATAGCAATAAAATATTACCTACTAACAACAACAACACTAAATAAATTTGTTAGTAGTAATAATATTTTGCATCATCAAAATCACATATGAAACCTTGGGGTCAACAGAGAGGTAGCTACTATTACCAACCAATAACCTAGTAAATCAGAAAGAATGAAGTTCATTGATTTGGGTATTCCTTTAAGCGCGATTTACAAGATGGCCCTTGAAATCGACATGGTTAAGCCTCTAGAGTAAAAAGCACCCCTAGCCATGCATCCAAAAACTACAAGCCTAATGATTACTGCGAGTACCACTAAGGAGTTGGGCACGAAACTAACATGTGCAAGAGCCTAAGGCATCGAATCCAAGATCTTATTGATGATAGAGCTATCCTTCCTCTGGAACTAGTACCCAATATGCCCATCGACCTTAGGGACATTATCAACTCCCTCAATTTCGAAAGTTAAGTGGGAACACACCTTACCAAATTCATCTAACCTACCCAATGACTATCACTTTGAGGAGAACATTGGCCTAGCTGACGTGCCCTTGTTCGAGTCCTATAATCAAGTTGGGTCCAGTGATTTTTGAGTCTGAGTCTGAGTTTATCTAGTCTTATGCTTCTTTCTCTCTTTTTGAGTCCCTAATTATCCAAAGTTAGAGTCAGAGTTTGTCACGTGTTTCTCTCCTTTCGGGTATGTAATCAACTAAAGTTATAATCTGCTAAGTCTTGCTTTCCTTTCGAGTCTGAAATTGACTTTCCTAATTTGTCTTAAAATTTTGGTACTACTCATAATGAAAAGTTTGAATTTGTCATCCTATATCTCATGTGTCTTCTTTTTTAATCCAACTTGAATGATACAAAAAAATCGATAAAAAAAAATATGAAAAGGCAAAGAATCAATACATTTTGTCAATAAAAGACATGCATTACACCATCACATTATGACAAGTTCAACTTTGGTCGGAGATTGAAGACGAAACAGTTCTCATAACTTAGTTACCAAGTTATTAGATAGTTGTTCCCAAGTCACATGAAGGCAATCCTTCCTTAAGCTTCACCAAATGCAATCTTAAGCTGAGCCCTGCCAACTGTTTATTTGGGGCAATCAAGTCCAAAATCCTCAATTTGGCATGAGTACATCTTAATAGTTGTAAGACTACTTCACAAAGTGGATCGAAGTAGAGCTATATCAAGTCTTAAACTCTAAGACAGAAATGGTTAGTTTTCCAAAATGAGGAAAGATCCAATGAATCGGCTGCAAAGTAGGTAAAACGGCTAACAAAAGTATCATGCCGATTTTTCGCAAATATCAAATTTTCATCCATACTCCGATTGGGACAATCCTGCTAAATGACATTGAGATCCAATCAGCTAGAATTATACACAAGAGATCATGCTTGGCGAAGGTGCAACCCTAATTTTCAGAATCAAGATTAGAACTACGTGGACTTGATTCTCCCTAAGAAAGAAAAAGAATAGAAGTAATGTAAGGGACATGTAGGCAGCCCAACCCGGGTGCAGGCCAAATCATAGTAAAAATATCTTTTATCTTGTAAAGAATCCCCATTTTCTTGCCCTCTGTGCTAAAATTATTGCATCAATTGCATCCCCATTTGGTTCCTTTGCCTAAAAAGAAGAAAAAGAGAAAAATGGCTCGCTAAGCTGAAAACCCGAAAGGGTGGCTTAGGCATAAATTAGAGCAAACTCGTCGAGTTAAAAACTTGAAAGGATGACTTGGGCAGAAGTTAAAGCTAAAAAAAAAAGACGTGTCATTCAAATTGGATTCTATTTTGAGTCATGTCAAAATTCATTTTGGTCATATTCATGGATAGTCTATTCCATCTCAATAAAGTATGTCAAAAGTTCGAGTCTATCGAGTCGGTCTAAATAACTCATCCTCCTTTGTCAATTACATATTTTTTTTTTTCTAGAGTAGTTAAAAAACTCTACTCTCCTTAAAATTGTCTTCCTTTGTGCCCCTCTTTTTTTCTTCCCTTAATCATAAAAAGGTGAAGAAATTTTCAAGTCGAATTTGGAGTTGTCACAAGTAAGTGTTGCCCTTACATATCATTAGGGGGATGTCCTTTGAAGACATTCACATCCTTTCAAGTCACCTTCAGTCAGTCCATCATCCTTTATCAGGGGCACAATCTCTAAGTCTTGTCTTCCTATCAAAGTACTCGAGTCACCAAAAGACCCAAAATAGATGGCTCTCCCTCATTCTTAAAAGTCAAACCCAACCTCTATGCCAATTTAGGTGAACCTAAAAAGAATAATATCCAAGAGTCTTCCTACCCCAGATAACACATTCTTTCTTTTTCATAAATCATAGTAACAAAACCACAAAACTGAAGCCTCTTGGCGGAACCATAACTGATCAAACCTCTCGCAAAATCTGCATCGCCTAAGCCATTTGTGAGAATCCCACAAAACACCTATAAACCCTAAATTTCTTGGCTAAATGAAGACTACTCACACCTTCCAAAAGCCCCAACTTCAAATCCCATGCTAATATAGAAAGCCTACCTCCCATTTCCAAAGCCTTAGTGCTTTGATGAAACCAAGCCACTGGAAAGGTCCCACCATATACCGAAATCAAAGCATATCCCTCTCACTGCTTAAAGAGAGTCCAATCTCCAAAACCTAAGACCTAGATTGCCTAACAGATAGGTCAATCCCCTTAAATTTGAATCAACCAAATCTCTTCACTAAGGGTCCTCCACCCGATCGATTAAATCTTATCTCTCGAGCTGACTCGCCATAGGT